>VOQJ01023102.1:0-12307 GCA_015052665.1 Apistogramma diplotaenia | reverse complement strand
GAAGCTCTCACTCCTCTGACCTACTTTCTCTCCCGCCTCCCCACATCTGGCGCCGAGTGAATGCACCAGATCAAATGCCAGCCATTCCAGTCGCTTTCACATTATTACTGCATTCCCCTGTAACCACAGTGCTGCTTTTTCTATATTTACTCTTTGTTGTGTTTTGATGCTGAATAGGCTTATAGAAAGTCCCCCTATTGAGGTTAAGAGGATGTAGCTAGGCTAAGTCTGAGCATTGTTTGTGCTCTTCTTTTTTCTTTTTTCTTTTTTCTCAGTACAGTTGTTGAGTCAGAATCAAACTTTTTGAAGTGGGATCCTCCCACATCCAGTAATATTCAGCTAAAGGTATCACAGTATCCAATTCATTTTGCATCCAGGAAGCTACCTCCCATCCACACACTAACAGCTTCTATTATGGAAACTAATATGGAAACTCAGATCCTCTGGGGTTGTTTTCTTATGCTTAGCAGTGAGTTGGGTTTAATTTCCTCCTCTGGTGCTTGAGGCCAAGCAGTAGTTGCTGCTTTGGGCTACAAACTGCCACTGTTATTGAAACAGATTTAGCACGAAGAGGAAGACAGTGGCTCTTTGTGGACAATGACACGGAGGGGACCGTCCGGAGTGTCTGACTGCCTGTATGATGAAACAAAGCAACAGCCATGAAAACACTTGCAGACGTAAGACTGAAATATAGTACTTTTTGTCATGTGTGCCTCGTCTGTTCATCTGCTTTCCCAGCTTGGCTTGTGAGTAAAGATGTTGTACCACTATGTATATAGACATACTGTTATTATTGGACAGCACACATGATAGATATTTTGAGAGAGGTCCAGCCCAGAAAGAAAGAGGAAAAAAACTCCTGCCACTCATCCATAAAGTCTTTATTGTTCTTGATGGGAAAACAATTCAGAGTGCACAAACCAGTTCACCTAATTTAGTTTGGTGTCACTTCCTTCAGGGAAGGAGCACTTCCTTATACGCTTCTCCGGTGCTGCTCCAGACTTCTGATGAAGACAAGACATTTGCGTGATGTTAATCTATATATGTATATCACTAAAGTAAACCAGCCATCACAAATGAGGTTGAGAAATCCAGCAAAAATGATTCTTCATAATTTTTTCAGTGGAGTGACTCATTTGCAGTGGTTAGGTCTAAACTAGGTCAAGTAGTTTGATTGTGACAAATATGTGAAATAAAGGCAGGAACGTCTATTATCTTACAAAAAATAACTGTGCACTTAAAAAATTGCTCCAAGACTGCTGATCTGAATGGACGGACACTGGGTGTGTAGAGTGGGGGTTGCCAAGTTACTCATGATGCTCACAGCTTAAAGGGGATTATGAATTGTTAAGCAGGGCATTGGGACACCTGCATTATCGTGTGTTGCCTACTTAAGGCCCAGGCTCATTGATTACACTCTTAAGCAGCTAATTTTCTCAGCTCTGCTCATGCTGAATTTGAGCCCCACCTCGGGGTGTCTCTGCCTTTGTGCTGTGTCTGAGCTTTGACCGAAAGTACACTCACAGGGAATGCAAGAACTTCCTGTTGATCATGAGCACGCATTTCAGCAGATGGTTTCAGAAAGAGGAAATTCGGTCTCCCCACATTGCCTTGCAGCTTTGAGTGGTTTGTGTATGACAATTCACAAAGGCAGATTTGCAGCTGTTGTTGAGTGAAGTTGAATGTCATCAACTGATTTCACATTGAGCTTTTGAGAAGTCACTGGACAATTGCAGTTTCTTTTGAGGCTTACTTGTTCATGTTGCAACTGTTGAACTGCATCAATAATTGGATTTGAGCCAGTAGTCTAAAGCCTTCTAGTAAAGCTGCTCTGATGAGAGCATCTCAGTGGGCCAGTCAAGGGCAAACCCTCTGACATCATCATCATCAATCTGGACTCATTAGTGGCTGCCGCCCACCCCGCTGGTTGCCACACCCTCTTTTGGCAGCTTCATCGGCTTTTGTGTGTTTTCATATGCTATTTTGAAGATATTTTGGTTACCCATGATGCAGTATGATCCAGAGGTCATCTGATTGATCCAAAATGACAAGGCACTTACCTCAAACATAGAGCCAGAGCCATGAAACGTTAACTTCAGTGACAAACGTAAAAGAGGAATCTTGTAGCAGGTGGTATTGCCTCCACACAGCCATCACCTCTCGGATCTAAAGACCTCAGAAAAACTGTAGTTCTGAGAAGTGCCTGTGTGGAGAACTGGTGATGTTTTAAAGGCAGAGGGTGGTCACAGAAAGTATTGATTTGATTTTGGTTTGATTCTTGAAAAACTGCATGGAGCACCATTGTAGAAAATATCCTGGCTTTATATTTAGTCTCTTTTATTTTTCTGCAGCACAGTGTGTTGGATTTAGCCACAGTGAAGCATTGTGTTTGAGTCTAAGGAGTGGAACATGCTGTAAATATAATAGTGATGTATTATCACCTAATAACTTTGTTTACACGAGACATTTTGGCAAACAGTAGCTTCTTAACACATCCAGCAGTCAGGGGAGAAACAATAGTAGCTTTTATTTGGAGCCATTTTTCTGAATATTCACACTCTTAACTTTAGTAGGTTCTGGTCATTTTGGAGTATACGTTGTGTGGTTATTACAGGATAGGTTTTGCATCTGAATACACCACAAAGTCACATTTTCCTTTAGCTGCATGGTTGGCAAGTTGAGTTTGTTTATAAGTGGAGATGGCGCAACTGTGCCTCTCAGGTGATGTTACTGTATAAAGTTCAGTGGAGTTAAAACAAGTCAAGGTCAAGGAGGTATGTTGGTCTGTTTGGAAGAATATCAGAGCAGCTCTAGAAATATTACACAATTTTGTGCCCGTTTATTATGGCATTCCAGTTGAATTTAAGGGTCACTTTATCAAGTCCCTCCCAGATTGTCTGTCATAATTGGCAAAGATTGTTTTGGAAGCAGCACTCACTGCCCATCAAGAAGTTGTTTCTGGCCAAAAAGAGATGAAGTGTCCTTGGTGCCGTTAGGACACACAATTCACAGTACATTATTACTGCTTTCATATGAATTAAGAGGGCAAGTAGCAGCCAGGTGCTGCTAATCAAATGCACATGATTGATTAATCTTAGGCCACATATGGAGAAAATCAAACACCGCATATCAGGACACCATACAAATTGTCAAGCACAGCGGTGGAGGTGTGATGGTTTGGACTTGTTTTGCTTGCAGTCATTGAGTCGACCATGAACTGCCAAAGCCTTCTAGAGTCAAATGCGAGGCCATTTGTCAGACGGCTAAAGCTGGTCTGGAATTGGATCGTGCAGCACGACAGAGATCCCAAGCAAAGCAGCAAATCTACAACAGAATGGCTGAAAAATAAGAATCAGGATGTTGCAGTGAACCAGTCAAAGTCCAGACCTCAATTTATTAAAATATTTTTGCTGCTGTACAAATATGAGTATTTTAAGAAATCATATTGGAAGAATGAGCGAAAATACCATAAGAGCTGTTAGGAGAAGCTTGCTCTTTATGTCTTACATGAGGAATGTTGCACTGAAGTTGGATGAAAATGTGTTTGTTTGGTTTTTTTTTTAAATTTCACTTCTGTTTTTGTATTGTTTTATATCTGAGCTGTGAGACTATTCACCTGAATATAATATGCCTTCCACATGAGATGCTGTAAGTAAAACATCATCTTACCTGCAAAGCTGGTTTCTGCAGGCCTGCAAATCTGCTCTCAGGGATTGGGAAGTGATTTCAAGCATCCATCATTCTGTTATCTTGAGGTGCAATCATGAGAGTGTAGCTCAAGATATTCATAGAGCTGTGGTAACAAACATTTACCCTAAAACATTTGGAGGACCTAGCACAAGTAGTTTTTTAGTTAAACCTCAAGGCACTTTATACAGTATTGTAAGGTAAAGACCCTACAATAAAACTGCAGCAGGTAAAACTAGCATGTTGAGCATGAGGGCAGTTTGGAGTGTGGGGCAATATTTGAGCAGCAGGACAGATAAATATGAAAAACAAGGGCACCGCTGAGCAGATGCCAAAGCTCGGCCGTTTTGAAGTCGTAGCACATTACTTTTAAAGTGCAGTCCTCATCAGCTAAAAACTGTTCTGTTTTGCAGTGATTAACTTTGTCCATCATACTGTGGAAGTCCTTCACAAAACCATTACCTCACTATTTGGTTGGTTGAATGTGAATTTGTTGGTAATGTTTTTATTCCTATTTCCATTGTTGCATTTTTTTAAGTTGGAAAGATGAATCTGTTTTTCAGATCTTAAAAAAAAAACATGCACCATGCCTATTTATTATAATGTTCTTTCTGTGCAGGCCTACCTCAGACCATCATAAATCAGTGCTTTATGAAACATTCTGGCTGTATCTGCCTCGCTGAAATGCTGGTCACGTTAATCTTAAAAACATTTGTTTTTTTAGAGCAGCATAATCATTATAAATGTTGGTTTGCTGGCTTATTCATGAATTGGGTCGCTTTGTTTGCTTCCTTCTATCTGCCCCCTCTTTCACTGCTCACAGCTGACCAGGAGGGAAGTGTTTAGGTAGCGCTCCGCTTTGTGGCATCCAGCTCTCCTAAATAAAACAAGATTTAGACGTAAACACTGGTTTGACTTTGAAGTGTAAGAAAACCGTGCGGTCAAAGACACAGAGAAAATGAAAGCTCATAAACCATTCCACAGTTGTGTGCTTATTATGGAAAACGGACACTTATTGACCGCAGTGTGTTGTCAGTGGAGCTCAGCCCTTTCACGATCAAATGGGGTTTTTTTTTTCTTTCTTTCCTTTTATAATCAGGTTCTTGAATTTTTTTGGCTTTTATACTTTGTTTGTTTTACACAGGTTTTACTGTCCTGCTCTGCCCATTGACTGCTGAGGCCCTGCCTGCTTTCGTCCCAATATAACTAAAAGTGAACTTGAATCCCAGCTTATAATCTCCATAAGTGTTTTGTGTGTAGTGAGGGTTCAGGAGCAGCTCTTGTCAAATAAAAGTTTCCATTGCAAGTGCAGATGTGTAAACATATGGACGGACAGAAACAGTTATTACACGTCTCAGGCTCGATATCCTCAGTGTGGGCGTTGTCATTGCTGTGGCCACTGGGTTGGAAAAGTACACGAATGCAGCAAATCCTGATGTCCTCTAGTGGTGGTTTTGAATTGGTGCATCCTTAACCAATATTGACTGGGTCTGGAAATGTTTGTGGTTCAATCACAGGAAGAAGGGCTGTTTTCTGAAAACCACCGGATTTAGGATGTGACCGCAGATTTTGAGATAATTTAGGCTTTAAAGGCTCAAACAGGCACAATGGGACTCAGTTTTCTTCACTCAAGATGCTGGGATCAAAGCTGTGTTGAGGAAAAAAATAGTCACTAGAGTGTACTATATATATGTAAAGTGTAGTTTATTTATTTCCACGGTTTAGCATAGTGCTATAAATATGAACTGCAGCTGAACTCTGATGGGACAAGGCTGCATAAATAGCACACTTGAAATATGCAGTTTGGATTTGATTTAAAATCTTGTGCAGATGTTTCAATCAATATGAACATTTTTAACAGGCAGTAACAATACGAGTGCTACATCATTGTGCAAAAAATTGTTTTCTTTATTTAAAAAGTTCATCTTTTTCTAATTCTACCTCCAGGCAGGAGGGGACCACTGCTACAACCACGACACAGGGAAAGAGCGGGAATCATAAAATCTGCCTGGTGTGCTCTGATGAGGCTTCGGGCTGCCACTATGGTGTTCTCACCTGCGGCAGCTGCAAGGTCTTCTTCAAGAGGGCAGTAGAAGGTGCAGCACCATAAAATGCCATCATTTATGAATGAATTGTTTGAAAAAACACAGAAATTACTAGTGTTTGTCAAGTTTACTCAAATACTGGGCTTATGATTTTAACTTTGATTAGTTTAAGACTATTAAACATCTCATTAGTTTATGCCTGCAGTGTTTGCCTCAATATTTAATGTAAATAACACATGAATCTCCTCTTCTATGTGCCTCAGGGCAACATAATTACCTGTGTGCAGGGAGAAATGACTGCATAATAGACAAAATCAGGAGGAAGAACTGCCCGGCCTGCCGCTTCCGAAAGTGTCTGATGGCAGGCATGAACCTGGAAGGTATGCATTACCTGCACGGATATATCAAATGCCCTAAGCTGTTTTAATTAGTCAGCTGTTCACTTGTCTTTTCTCTCATCAAGCTCGAAAATTAAAGAAGAATCGATTAAAGGGCACCCAGCAGAGCAACCAGCCAGAGGTTACACCACCTCTGCCAGTTGAGACCCGCGCCCTCGTACCTAAATGCATGCCTCAGCTTGTTCCGACAATGCTATCCCTGCTGAAGGCGATAGAGCCGGACACCATCTACGCTGGCTACGACAGCACCCTGCCCGACGACTCCACCCGCCTCATGACCACCCTCAACAGGCTTGGAGGTCGACAGGTCATCTCTGCCGTCAAGTGGGCCAAGGCTCTGCCAGGTTTGTGGCGTAAACCTGCCCCGAACTGTTGTAGACTTTTTATGGGGTGATTAAGGTTGAATGCATTTATGAAGCATTAGTTGCAAGAGGACAGGTCTTAGCAAGATGTCAGTAGCTTCATACTACTAGAACAAGTTTAAGTCTCTGTACTGCTTTTGGAGGGATGGATCAACGTTCCTTGGTGATGATGGTTGTAGATGCATTACCACTCTGGAGGAGACGACACACATTAGAAAAGACATATTTCAGTACAGGGTAAAGCTGGTCACTTAGATGACCTTTGTATTGATTTGTGGTCTCTAAGGGGACTTAGTGGAACCAAACCATGCCAGGAAAATGCTCCCAACAACTAAACAAACCCAACAAATCCCCAAACGATAGGAGTCATTTAGGCCTGTGCTAAAGTGTTGGCCAGTTTGCTCCATAGTCTGATTGTCCCCCTGTGGGATCCCACAGAGGAGGTTAACATGCACCCCTTTAATGTACCATTATCTACCCACCGCAATGTGCAGCGTGTGGGCTCCACACACACCAAGCACAATGTATTACAAATGGGAGATAAATACACACTGAGGATTTATTCACACTTCAGCATGAAGAGACGTTTACACATCAACATACAGTGATGAATGATTTCACTTTAGTTTAATTACTTAAGTGGATTCACGCTTAGTATCATGTTAATGATAATATTAATGTAACGCATCAAGGGGAAAATTAGCTAAAATTCGCCTCGATGGTTGAGCTCTCATCAGTAGCTTTGAACATCTGCACAATCGTGCTGTTCCCTTCTCTTGGTGTGTACCACGCATACACTGGCCTGCTTGTAAAGAATATGACAGATGACTCATCTGACCTTATCACTTTTTCCATATATCTGTGAACTGGTGCCTTTGTGGTTTTTGTGGTGCCAAACTCTCAAATGTACATTCTTCTTTAAATGAGAGCTTTATGTTCTGCAGTGCGATGTAATTTATCTCCATGTAATTTGCAACTGACATCTTTTAATGACAGTCTCATCATGTCCTTGACTGACATTTGCAGCCACCTGATGAAGGGTTGCTTCTCTGCTTTTCCTTCCATACTAATGCAGAAACACCACAGCGTCATGTTTGCGGTGTTGACCACAGGTTCTGACCCTGGTTCCTAATGTCTTTCTGAAGTAAATGTCACAGTGGGTGTGTTTCCTACTGAGCAGTCAGAAGCCTTGGCGACTGAAGCCCTAACAGTGATCCGTCTTCTAAGACTGCTGTTCTTATGTCATCTTGACACAAAACCAAGATGACACAAGCAAAAGTGCAAACAGTTGTTTAGCACTGCAATAATACATTTTACTTGTAAACCAGATGCTTCTTTGCAAAATGTATATTACATTTTTAAAGATTGCATTTTTAGCACACATCACCCTTCTTACACATCGATGGCCGGTTGAGGTATTTCCATGTTCTTCCCCCTCAGGCTTCAGGAACCTGCACCTGGATGACCAGATGACTCTGCTGCAGTACTCCTGGCTCTTCCTCATGACTTTTAGTTTGGGCTGGAGGTCTTACCAGCAGTGCAACGGCAACATGCTCTGCTTTGCACCAGACCTCGTCATCAATGAGTAAGTACAGTATTGCTTAGAGGACTCGACTGACATATTTAAACAAGTTTATGGCTCATCTTCCAAGTGAAATAATGTGTCACTGTTGTTGGGATTGTTAAGATCAAGCAGCTCCTGAGAATCGAGCGCTGATTTTGATCCCACACATACATCTGTTTGTTGAAGTCTATCAGAGCAGCTCTCTGCTGTGTGTCTTATCTATGAAGAATCAAACTGTGTCTGTCAGCTCTCATTAGTAATCTGTGTCTGATCCGTCTTATAGACTCTGAGTGCAGTGAGCCGTTGTCAGAGCTATCACGCTTAGGGCTATTATAGGCCTTTTGCTTTTTTCCTTTTTTCCCCCTAATTGCGAGCTTAAATTAGCACGATCATAATTAATATCTCATGAGGTTATGTTTTCTTTTGTCAGTCAGCTCCAAACAGACTTCAGTTACTGCCTATATTTTGTCATAATTTGCCAAGAATAATCTCTTTGAAACATTTGTTTGTTGTCTCACTAAGGGGAACACTGTTTGAGCACTGTCTGAGTCATTCTCCTTCCTTATAAAAGAGTGAACTCAGCATCACTTGCCATTTCTTTTCCTGTTTTATCCAGAAAGCTTCTCTGTGGTGACTGCTTAACCACTCTCTTAGGCTCCAGTCACGCAGGCCTTGAGATTGGTCAGTGACCATCTGGCAACCAGTGGTTGCAAGGGAAAAATGCGTATTCGCCAACCCGTTGCTGGAGTTTGCTGGCAGTCGCCAGGCATAAGGGGTATACGGCACTGCACTGAAAACCACCTTGTGATGGTCACCTGGAGTTTGTATGAACGACACAGAAACAGAATATTGTAGCAGTTGGCTATAGTTGCTGGCTCCAGGGTAAGGCACATTTTGTCCCCGGTGTGTATCCCAGTTTTACCAGCACTGACGTCACCATCGTCCATGAAGACTGGGTGATTACAGCAGTCTGCCAGTGGCCAACACAATAATCACAAGGACATTTTTGGTGCAGCAGCCGTTTTGTGACCAGCTTCACCTGGCTAGAGACTGTCAGCAAACCAACCAGTGGGGAATGCACATTTTTCCCTCACAACCTGAGGCCTTAACGATCCAGCCGAGCACTTTGATCATCAGATGCAGTCATGGCTTGTCTCTGACAGTCACTGCCTACTACTCATCAGAGAGCCCGTTGGGGAGTGTGCTAACTTTGTCACCCAAGCCTGTTGGGCTAAATGCTTGCTAGAAGCTATTCATCTATGCATTCATACTTAGAGAATATAAACCTTGTAGAGGTCTCTGTTGTTTGCTTTATAGGCTAAATCCCATGTTGGCAAGCTCGTTACTAAACAGTGGCTCTCTCATTGGATTACATCAGTTAACTAGCAAAGGACTGAATCCCGCTTGTGGCGCTATGCTCATGCTTCAGGGGAATGCTCTGTATATGAAAGGTGAAGTTGGCGTTTACCTTTAATCGTTGCATTGTTGTATTATAGGTTACTGTGATCCACTGTTGGCTCATTTTCCTTACATACATCTTAAATGATGAGTGATGTTGAACCATCCTCTTTTTATAGGTAATGTCATTCATGAGAACAAGGGTTAAAAGACAAGTGACCTCAAGTTTGTACATTTTGGAAAGACAGCCCAGAGTTGAAGCATGTGCACCAGAAGGTCCTATTAAATACTTCACCAGATCATCCCTTTCTTTAAAACTGGAAGTTGGAGCAATAGCCTTAGCAGAGACATTTATAATAGCTAATTGTGGCAGATAGTTTGGTAAAGGTCTGGTTCTCATTTTTGCGGTTTAATGTTCACTGACAATATAAACTAATAATTGAAATTATCTTTACTAGATGGAAGAAATGCATTTTCAACCTTCTACATTAAGACCGTGGACATTCCATTTATAGAAATATTACAGGAAGCTGCTTTTGCTCCCTGAGTCTACATAGCCAGCTCCATTAACCCGCTATGATGTAAGTACAGATATTCTGAACTGTCTCTGTCTGAACCCACCAGGGAGCGGATGAAGCTGCCCTACATGACCGACCAGTTTGAGCAGATGTTGAAGATTTGTAGCGAGTTTGTCCGGCTGCAGGTTTCCCACGACGAGTACCTGTGCATGAAGGTCCTGCTGCTGCTCAGCACAGGTCAGACTTACACCTGAGAGCAGCTGAACTGCTGTTGTAATGCAATCATTAAAGAAGCCATTATTCCAATCCAGTCCTGTAGAAAATCTAGATGGATGCGCACGACACATCTCAGCATTTCCTTAGTTAAGCTGACAGATTTGATTGAGTACAGAAGTGCACAAAACTGCATTGTGGTGTTTGGTTAAATATAATTGAATGCAGGAGAATTAAAGGTGCCAGAATAAACGTAATATTTAAAAACTTTGTAGCTCCATCTCTGTCCTGTAGACCAGTTAGTCAGTAGGTGTGTTTTTGTCCTTGACAGGATGAATGTTTTATATAATTAATGATGATTTAAAATGCCCCTCCACACTTCCACACAGTTTAAGCCTGGAAGTGCGATGATTATAGTGTGAAACACAGGCAGTAAAAAGTCAGTTACTCTACCCGGATTTTTCTCCAGGATGTTGACATTGAGTGTCCCCGTCTCCCACAGTGCCAAAGGACGGCCTGAAGAGCCAAGCAGTGTTTGATGAGATTCGGATGTCTTACATCAAGGAGCTAGGAAAAGCCATTGTGAAGCGTGAGGAGAACTCCAGCCAGAACTGGCAGCGATTCTACCAGCTCACCAAGTTGCTGGACTCCATGCATGAGGTACAGAGACTCAGCACACAATCCCCTTTGTGTTCCATCAGCACCAGCAGTTCCCAGCAAGTCGCTATTGACCATCTGCAGCCTGCAGCTTTCTTCCTAAATCCTTAAACAGTGATCTGCTGTCTGTGACTAATCAGATTAATCAATTTAAAGTACAGAGATTGTTTCAATGATAAAAAGCTTCAAAATGCAGATTGTGTAGTACTTCAGAAGCTGCAGCAGAATGGATCAAAAACAATCTGTGCAGGGTTTGCTTAGTTACTGTATATTGACAATTAAATTACATTTTATTTACATATCACAAATTCACAACAGTAACAACAAGGTGCTTTATATTGTAAATTTAAGACCCTAAAATATTAGAGAGAAACCCCAACAATCACACGACCCCCTGTGAGCAAGCACTTGGCAGCAGTGGGAAGGAAAAACTCCCTTTGAACAGGAAGGAACCTCTGGCAGAACCAGCCTCAGGGAGAGGCAGCAATCTGCTGCGACCGTTCTATGTGAGAGTAATGAATAAATTCTGGCTCTAATGATTAAATACAGAAGGGTCTGTGATGGTTTGTAGCTGAATTTTAGCTAGTGTTACTGGGGATCTTGTCAAAATAATAAATTATGAGTGGAAAAAAGGACTGCAGACTTTAATCCAGCATGTAATACCATCTTGAAAGCATCTGATTAGCAGTAGCATAATTTTTCAGCATGACAAAGATCCCAAACACCCTGCCACTGCAGTCAAAGCATACCTGCATAGAAGAGCACCCAGTGAAATGTTACGAGTCATGGATTGGTCTCCCCAGAACCTGGACCTCAGCATTTTTTTGAAGCCATGTGTGATCATTGTGGCAGAACAAAAGTCAGCCAACCTAGAAGGAGGAGCTTTGAATGCCCTTCGAAAAGGTTGGATAGCTATTTCTGAAGACTGCTTAAATAAATTAAAAGGAAGCTGCCTTAGAGAGTTCAGGCTGTGTTGAAGAATAAAGGCGGTCATACCAAATATTGATTTTGTTTTTGCCTCATATGCTGTTTCCTTGCATGTTTCAGTAAATCACTGTACGCCTTTTCCATTTTCCTAGCAAAAGATAAATGAGAGGGTGGCTCAGAACCTCGCTGAGTACTACATATTTGACTTCACTGATTTCATACCAGTTTCTGTTGCCGGTGGTAGTATTTGTCTATCTGATGGACTTCATAAAATGGTCTAGTTGCCACTCATGGTTTAAAACCTTTTCTCTGGAAATGCTTGTGTGTTTTACGTTAATCACTCTTGTGTATCTCCAGATGGTCGGGGGACTGCTGAGTGTCTGCTTCTACACCTTTGTGAATAAATCCCTGAGCGTGGAGTTTCCAGAGATGCTGGCAGAGATCATCAGCAACCAGTTACCAAAATTCAAGGCTGGGAGCGTCAAACCTCTCCTCTTTCACCAGAGATGACTCACCCCCCCCCCCAGTAACAGACACA
>VOQJ01023100.1:56527-78866 GCA_015052665.1 Apistogramma diplotaenia | reverse complement strand
TGATCTAAACTTTGAATTTCATAATTTGGAGGAAGACGAGCTCATCAAATTTGCCAAATCTCAGAAGCACAACTGGGTCTCACCCTAGAGGTGTGTGTGTGTGTGTGTGTGTGTGTGTGCGTGTGTGTGTGTGTGTGTGTGTGTGTGTGTGTGTGTGTGTGTGTGTGTGTGTGTGTGTGTGTGTGCGTTTCTGCTGCTGATACTTATAAAAACTTATAAGCCTATTCGAATTTAAACATACATCTAATATTGTTTGCTTTAATGGTTCTAAAAAGAGGTGTGCATCTACTACTCAACAGTGCAGCCTGGTAGAAGCAACAAGATGTACTTTGGCTGCATATGGACGTTATTTACGACTGTCTTCTTGCCCAGTGTTGAAATGTTTCAAAGATGATGCTGCCTGCAGCTGAAACTTGTAGACAGACTTCAGAGGCGCTCCGGCTTGGCTAATTATCATGATAATCACACCAGAAATCTTTTGAATTAGTGAAAGACGAGTCTCCTCTCCAACGTAATTGTATAGGATCTCAATATGTCTGTATGCACAGCCTAGACGTGCTCAACATTTGCATAAATAAAGTTAACCCAGCCATGTTGGTCTGTCTAGACCACACCAATGTGTAAACTCCATCTACCAGGTCTTTTATGAACCACTGATAAAGCGTCTACTTATTCTCTACACAGCAAAGTGCTTCCATTCATGCTTTAATTGGAAAAAAAAACGTTCCCAAAACCCGAAGGAAACAATTTAATCTGTCTTTGTGGTTTGTGGAACATTTTTATGACAAGCTTCAAGTTGCCAGTTACTGGAGACGGGCGTGCTTCATCTCTCTGATGAACCACATCCAGACACGTTTACCCAGCTGGGCAGAAATAATTCAAGTTTATTATTATCATCAACACAAGCCCTCCACCATCAAGTTCGCTGCAGCGAGGAGAGGCGCGCTCACAACCGCACCTGCGCGCGCCTTGTTGCCAGGAAACCAGTGTAAGCGCCGATGCGCCCTGAAAACGCAGAAACACGGATAGTTTACGGTGCTGAAAGTCAGCCCTGTTAGCTGTGCGAGCTGCAGTCAGCACGAGTGAGCTCGCCAGTTGGTTACTCATGTGAACCGTAACCCGACATCCTGGGAATGAGGATGTGTGATTTAGTCCAAGTCAAGTCAGATTTCTCTTCTAGATCATATTAAAAGACATATTTGTCTACTGTTAAAGAGCTGAATGAAAGAAGGTGAAGAACCAGCTGTAAATCAAAGGGAGGAGAGTGAAGTATAATCTCTCCTCCAGCATGCGCTGCATGGCGCAGGTGTTGCCTATTAGCTGCAAATTACAGAGCAGACCTGAGCTACAGAAGCTAGATTACAGATATAGCTTGTTTCCATCATGTGGCACGGTACTCGGCACCCAAGAACTGCAAGATAGCACAAAGTACCTCCGCTGGAAGAGTTGCGAAATATCCAGCTAGACAACAGTTTCACTTTATGTGGCATAAAATAATGTAGTAAATCCTAGTTAGGCTGTAGATGCCCAGGCTACTGCTGTAGGCCAGTGTAGAAGCTGCATCCAGAAGCCAACCTGACAGTAAGCACACCCGAGGAAAAGGCAAAACAAATAAATAACCAAAATCTGTCTGTCATCTGGATTATAATTTAGAAGCTGTTAGGCTGTGCAGTAATATAGCTGCTGTGATTGGTTGAGGTTAAGGTGATTTCACCACTATATTTGTTGTCTTATTGTATTTGTTGTAGTATGTTTTTAGTGGGCCTAGTAATCCCTAAAATGCAGTAAATTCTCGTAGTTGCATATTTTCCTGTCAGCTGCAGATGAAGAGTTACTAGGATACCATTTATCACATATTACTCTGCATTGCCATGTTATCGCCCCTGAATCCAGTTCATGTCGCCCTGCAGGCTGTTTTCCAAACTTTGTTTGGTTCTTAAGAAACGAGCGATAAATAACCGCCTTCTGCCCTCTTTCTCCAGGCCGTGAGAAGCAGACAGTCTTTTGGCTGCTAGGTCAAAGTCTGTCTCAGACCTTCCGACAACAGTAAACCACCCTTACCATCACTCCATTGTTTTACTGCTGCCAGTCCAGACGCCGTATAGTGTAGCGCTTCACTGAACAGCGAGGCGTTGAAACCGGTTTTTACGCACAGCGGGTTTTTAAAGTACACCTCACCTGGCGGTACTGTAAATATGAATTGTAATACATTTTTGTGACCACAAGGATTCCGTGTGTGCATTTGTGCCCATGCATTCGCTGACTCGGATCGGGCACCCTGTAACCCCCACGTCGCGCCAATATTCAAATCCTGTGTGGTTTGAATGGGAGCTTAATGAGACGTGGTGATGTATATTAAATGAAGGTGGCGGCGGTGAGGGGGTGTTACTTCATGAGGCTGAAATCCCGCTGTAGAATTAGTTGAGTTATTTCTTGCGTATTCAAATCCCAGCACTATGTAAAACTGTAAGGCATGCACTGAAAATAGATGTACAGCTGAATGTATGTGCTGGTGTCAGCAGGTCAGGGTGACGATCCTATAAATTATTTGAAAGGAGACAATCTTCTTTCTTTGCAGAGGAAAGCAGTTTGGATGTTTGCATGAATTCAACTGGTGTTATGTACGAAGGACCAGCAGCTCTCCATCACCTTCTGAGGTCAGAGCACTTGTCACATATATTGCAGAGACTTTACAGAAGGCCCTTTTGTGTTGCACAATAGTTCAGGCGACTGAGCAAAGCATGCACTTTCTCTCCGAGTGTGACATCTGGAACCAGAATTTGTGAAGATGTAAAAGTCTGCCTCTGCATGCTTCAAATGACAAAAAAAAAAATGCAGTTGTTAAATTTCTTTTTCCTAATTAAAATAACATCTCCAGAAAATCAGCCCTGCACCCTGTTATCTCCCACTGACCTGAATAACTCAAGTATTTTCATGTTTTCCAGTCTTTGAATTCCTTCAGCAGTGAATCATAGCTGAGAGGTTTACACAGTTCACTGCTTTTTGTAGCCTTATGTAGCCGGCACTTCCTGAAGAGAAAGCAAAACCACATCTGCCCGTGTATGTTGAGTGCTCGAAGTGTTCACCTGCTCCTTATTGCTGCCAACCAAGGGCTAGTTTTTACAAACACAATGAATAAAAAATACAATCCTGTAGTCCTCTTGCAATCAATGTGAACACATGGAGGAATAATCAGCTGACAATAAACACTGAACCATTCAATTTATTTCGGCCAAAAACTAACTGGCCAATGATCAATAATAATGTTTCACTGACGTTCTCTGGAAGTGCATTTTCACGCACTGATTATGAACCACTCCCTGTTCTCTGCAAGACCAGCTCAGTTTGTTAGAAATAACTTTTGGTTGCCTGAGAAGCTGTGCTAACCTGTGCTCATGAATGGTGTTAACTAGAAGGTGGTCCCCCGAACAAATGTTCCCAGAGTCGAATGCTGCATTTGATGCTGTAGCTGATTAAAACACAGAGATGGGAATCCCAGAAATGCAAAATGTTAAAATGTAAGATACTGTAATGTGAGGTCATTAGAGGATTGAGGCTGAATGAGTTATAAATGAAATGTGATTTGTGAAATTATAAAAGACACGAGCTGAATATTTTGAGCAGTTAATGTGGCTTTAATTTGAAGTTTAAAAGTTGATTGTACACTTTAACAAATAAAATCAAATCATTTTTGATGAACTTTTTTTTGTAACAGTAACAGTTCTACTGATGAACCATATGTGGGGCTTTTAAAATATTTTTGAAAATAAAAAAATCAATTACATTTAATGGGGAGTGCATCATAAATGAATTACAAATGAATATTAATAGTTAAACTATTTTGGTAGTTTTTAGTGTTAATAAACGATTAAATGCAATTAATGATGTTTACTTGATTAACAACTGTTTGTAAAGTTTAGGCAAAGGTGGAAGTTTAGAGTCAGGAGTAAGACCAGCATCTCGGCTGCCTGCACACACGCATCATTCATGGAATTGCGCTAAAGCAGCCAAGCTTGTGCGTCACTCTGAGACTCCTGCAGCAGTTTTGGCTAAACAACCAATATTTCACGTCCTGTGCGTGAGAACTGATGAGAAATGAAATCTTTATAACAAAACGTCTCTTATCGACTATGAGACCATTATTCAGCGCCATGCAGATTAATTTATAACCAAAAAAGTAAGTAAAACACATACATCAAGCATAACACTAATAATGATTAATTAAGGATATTAATTGTAATTTTATAATTTGTTGACAATAAAATAACTAGTTAATAACTGTTTATTACCAGTGGTTATTATAAATTACCGGGAAAATGCGTGTGTCGTCTTGCTCTGATTCACCATGAATTTACCCCACATATAATTATTGTAAAACCAAAAGTAGAGCCAGTTTTTAAATAATAATAATTTTAAAAACCTGAAACAGAAACGGACAGGCGAAATTCCAGTTTCGTTGATATTCAAAAGGCTTTTTGGCTCGAGCTGGTCAGGAAGGATAAGCGTGCTCATGAAAAAAATTAAGACATGAGGGTAATTTTGAATCTCTCGAATTAACTGGGAAAAGTACAGAAATATAATAATCTAAGTTGCCTGAAGATCGTCCTACGTCACATCATTTCTGTACCCACTCAGTTTAGCAGAACCACGCGTGCTGCAGCCTTTGTTGGTGACGTTTAATGTGGACGCTTTTCAGTTTAGTGACACCTGATGAAGTAATGCCACAAATAAACAAACGCACTGAACGATTTTTATTCCACAGCTATGTCTAAAATTGTTATTGGCCCTTTAAAAATCTGTTTAAAGAAATAATTTGCTCACTCTTTAAACAATTTGCAAACCTGCTTTTGATCTTGCATCTTGTTCTGAAGTGATTAAAACAGCTTTCAGATTTCGCATTACTTTCATATTATTTTTAAATTTATTTTAAATCGCTTCAGTTAAACTTGATGAACTCACAATAGAAAACGAGCCACAAATCAAGTGAACTGCGCCACCTTCAAAGCGGTTTCTTTCCCTTGACTGAAACTGTGGCTTATATATTATATATTTGCTTTATTATATATTGGCTTATATATTTGACTTATTTTCCTTCATTAACCAGCCATTTTTGATAACTTATTCATCATCTTTGGAAATTGCTCAGGGATTGTTGAGGTTCTTTAGAGAGTCTTCTGCACAAGAAGTAGCCTATGTGGAAACAAATTTCCAGAGCGTCACATTTTAAAAAGTTAACATATTGTTTTTCTTTGTCGGGATTCAGTATCAGCAGGTCCTCAGCGCTTTAGATTGCATTTTTTAAATAGAAATATCATGTATTATTACTAGTAGTTTCTGGCATCGTAGCTTACAGATGATTGCTCTCTGAAATACTTGCTTCATCAATCAAACTTAGAACATACGCTCACAATCTATGAAGCCCTAATCCTTCCATCTACGCTGTGTTTACAGAAAATATAAAGTTAATGCAGTTTCCTGCTGAGTAAACATTAATACCAGCACACCTAAGAAGTAAATATTTACCTGGTGTTTTTGCCCTAAACACAGGTGGTTTGGGTTTCTTTTCCGCTGCTGCCATCATGCGGACGTTTAGTGTATTACAGCTAGACGACGTTTGATTCATTGATTTCTGATCCTCTGCTGCCCCAACAGGACAAAGAACGTGTATACGGGCGCTTTTTGACTGGATGAGTCAAGAAGCCTCAGTTAAAAAAAAAAAAAGCATGCTAATGCGTATTTCTTTCATCTTATTTTCTTTTATTATGAAATAGTATTTGAACTCAACAACCATGACCATGACAAAGTGCTTCTGAGGCTGAGAGTGATATTTTTCTATGAAACAAACTGTATGTGACAGGGTTTATGAGTAGATGAGGATGATTAGAGTAATCTGTGCTTTTAATAGAAAGAAAGGATAACAGATACAGCCAATGAGCAAAAGAATGTTTTCCCAAGACTCAGTGTGAAAAATGAAGCTAGTAGCTTGTAGAACCACCTTTACTTGCAATAACTTGAAGTAATTGCTTTCTATATGACTTTATAAGGCTGTCTCTCTCTTCTGCATTCATTTACAGTACTAACAGCTTTCTTAAGGTCCCACCACAGCATTTCATTTGAGTGGAGGCCTGGATTTTGACTGGACGATTGCAACACCTTCATTCTTTTCTTTTTCAGCCATTCTGTTGTAGATTTGCTGCATTGCTTGGGATCATTGCTGTGTGGCTGCAGAACAAGCCCAAATCCTCATCTCTCCGTCCCTGTGCTTGACAGTTGGTATGACGTGTCTGTGCTGATATGTTGTGTTTTGATTTCTCCAAATTTGGTGCTGTGCGTTATTACTTTACTTTGTTCATTTTTAAAGCACTTTAAAAGATAGCAGCTGCAACAAAGCGCTGTACTGTAAATCAAAAAAGCAAAAACAACAATAAAAACAGCAAAAAGCCATTTGTTTTCTTAGAGAGAAGAGGCTTTCTCCTGGCAACCCTTACAAACCAGTCATACTTGTTTAGTCTGTATTGTATTGTCATGAACTTAAATATTTAACATGCTCACTGAGGCCTGTGGAGTCTGAAACATAGTTCTTGGGATTTTGTTGGGGTTTTTTTTGCAGTTTTTTTGAGCACTCCACAGTCTGACCTTGGGGTGAATTTGTTGCTGGGATGTCCACTCCTGGGGAAGACTGTGGCTTATACACATCTGAATGCTTCAAACCAACAAACTGCCAAAACCTCGACTTTTCTAGAGGTGCTCACACTTACTAATAATCAGACTATCAAGTGCATGTGATTAGCAGCACTTGAATGCTACTTACCCTCATAATTCCTATGGAAGCTGTAGGGGTGGACCTAGTTTTTCACTGGACTGTTTTATTGTGTTTCCCATCTTTATTCTAGTGAAGTAGAAGTTGATAGTTGTTCACATTTTTAAGCAAAGTTGGAGGAATTTGGAAGTCAATTTTTCTTCCAAATGTTGTAAGTACAGCTACAGAACACCAGTGCCTGAGCTCTTTTCTTGGTGCCCCCGCCGCCCCAAAAATCATCACTGCAGATTTATAGATGTCTCTCGTGATTGCCAAGAACAAACAAAAGCAGCCTGCATTCATTTTTGAGCTGTGTGACAGCATTAATGAGAGGGTGCCTGTAAACCTTAGGAGCAGAAAGCTTCCTGCAGAATATAATCAAAATCACAGCCGCCATCCAAAACTTCTCCGCTGCTCTCATTAGGAGAACACCATGTGGTATGTTTGTTTTTGAAATTTGAAAACACAATGAGAAGTGTTGGATGTAAAACACAGCACACATTTTTACAGAATAAAAATGTCATTAACTTAGCAAGTGCAAAGTATTATTCTTTGAATATTGCTTCCTTTATAAGATGACATTTTGGTCACATGGGGGTCTTGAATTTATTATTTGAAATTCTGGCCGTGTGTGTGTATTATAGAAGCATCTTCATGGCTACCATTTGACTGTGGGATTCTAAGGTATTTGAAACTATCCTCAATGTCTGCAATTTCTCCTTCTGGTAGTGCAATCCCGTCCGTTCTGACTATCTTCCCTCTCCGCCTAGCCGAATGACATTCCGATGCTGGAGCCACTCTCCCAGTTTATGTTTTGATAACAGATTTGTTGTTTAAGTCATTGTAAGCAATACCTCAAAAAGCCAAAATGTGCTATTTGCACATTGTCCGTAGTTTTTCTATGACAGCGAACTCAGTATATTTGTGATCAGGCTCATTTAAAGCTCCATATTTTTATTTCTGAAATGTTCTTGAGTAGCCTTGCTTGATTCACACTTCTTATCTTTCCTATCCTGGGCCTTGGTGCAGCTCTACTGTCTGAAGCACATTGTGCTAGCCGCTCCCCTTTTAAACCAACTTTCTTCTGATTGGCTGTGCCTTTATAAACAGAAGATTTGGGCAGCATGTGGATGGGGCTTCTGTGCTCACAGCCACAGCAGTGTCCCCCATGTCTGACATCACACAGATACTGAGTGGAAAAAACTGCCTGAAACAAAGTGTTTAGAGTAGTCAGGGATTACTTGTTCATGCACTAACATCATTATTTGAAACTTTCATTGTTAATGTTCAATGTGAGCATCACAACTGTGACAGTAAGCTGTATATACATGACAGAACAAAAGGAAAAGGCCCAATTTAAGAATTAAAATGGCTTGACCATTTTATGCACTATACTGTATAAAAGAACTCCCTGCGTTACTGCTGTGAATAACAACTATTACCTTGAGTTAATTATTAGCAGACAAATAAAAACAACTAAGCTCAATTACTTATTCAAGAAAAGGCCCACAGTATGGAGAACTGGGACCTGTTGCAGTGGATTACTAATTCACTGATGGGATTTTCTGTTTAATTTAGTGGAAAATCTAAACATGGAGACTTGAAATCGAGTAAACGAGGAGCTTGCAAGCTTTAGGGACTCGTGAGCTGTTACCCACTTCATCCAGTTTGTAATGGAGATGCTAATGAAGACAGTATCTTCTTTAAGTGGACTTCTTATTCACCTGGGGGAGCTAAAAGCTGGTTATCACATAGGCTAATCTGGATATTAATGCTCTTAAGCAGTCAACAGGGTTCCTGTTGGGATTTTTAGTCTGTGCTGTCTGCTCTACAATCCTTGTGTTATAGCACATTCCCACAATGCATGCAGTCAAGTATTTATTTATATAGTCCTCAACATATACATTCTATAGTCAGCTTTTATCCTTGGACTTTCTGTTTGGATAAGAAAAACATCCTCCAGATTTCTGTTCTAGCACAAACAAACAGATTCAAAGTATAATAGATTTACAGATTTGCAGTAGACAACCAAGATGGCACAATCACAGACCACATTATTTCACTCCAAATCTTTTTCTTATCTCTTGTTCTCGGGAGTCTGCTGCAGTGTCTTACCCGTGTTTATGGGAGGCTGGAAAATAAGGCAGGCAGCTCTCCTGAACCCTTAGTTTTCTCCTTCTTCGTGAGATTTTTTCAGGATGGAGGCCCTGCAGCGTTTTTTCATGGTTTTGTTTGTTATTCTCTATTTGAGTCATTGTTTGACACTCCCTGGTGCTCTGTTATGCCGGCATGGTTTAGGTTCAGTTGTCCCCGTAGAGACGAGGGTCACTGCAAATGAATGCAAAGTTCTTCTGAATGATCACTTTTTATCCTGTGATGAAAAATTTCCATCCTAACAGGAGTGTTCTCCTCCAGTGTGACAGTCCCCCAACCTGCAGAACACGAGGTGACACTGAGATGACACTGAGGTGAGAAATATGAAAATGATGTGAATCCAGTGTTGCAAATCATGAGATTTCAGTCCAATTGAATGCCTTTGGAAGATCTCAAGGTGTTATAGAGAGCAGTCTTCACTAACACCACCATCAATACAGCAAATTAGGGAATACATTTTCCATGAATTTCTTAAGTTAAGAGTTTCAGTATTACTGTAATTGTATCAAAAAATAACTTGGCACAAGCTTTTATTTTGAAGTTCATACAGTTGATCTTTTATTCAATTAAATTCAATTTTATTTATACAGCGCCAAATCACAACAAACAGTTGCCTCAAGGCGCTTTTTATTGTAACCCCACAATAATTACAGAGTAAACCCAACAATCAAAATGACCACATATGAACAAGCACTTGGCGACAGTGGAAAGGAAAAACTCCCTTTTAACAGGAAGAAACCTCCAGCAGAACCAGGCTCAGGGAGGGGCAGTCATCTGCCGCGAGCAGTTGGGGTTTAGGGAAGTGAGACAGTGCAAAAGACACACTGTGGAAGAGAGCCAGGGATTATTAATAAGTAATGAATAAATGCACAATAGGGTATAAACAGAGGAAAAAGAGGTGAATGAAAAGAAACACAGTGCATCATGGGCATGAAGCAGTGTCCTGTCCCTCTGTCCTGATGGCGTTAAGATGTATTCACCACAAAGACGGTGTGATGTGTCACTGAGGATCTCTGAGGATGCAATCAGGGCTCACAAAGTTGTGTCATACTGTGTTGTTGCTGACCTGCAATCTTACTGCCCATATTTACAATTTTATTGAGTTTGTTCTTATTAACTACAGACAGTGAAACAATAAGGTGTGAAAGTCTTGAGAAATCCTCTCATTTCCTTATGTTTTGTTTCCAAGGATCCTGAGTTTCTTGTAATTTTTAAAGCCATCCAAAGAAAAGCGTTGGAATGCCCTTCAGGAAGCCTGGAAAATTATTCCCGAAAATAGCTTAACGAGATTACGAGAAAGCTTGCCTAAGATAGTTCAGGCTGTGCTGAAGAAAAAAGGCGGTCATACCAAATATTGACTTTCAAGCTCACTTTTGCACTTATACACTGTATTTCCATGTGTGTTTGCGCGTGTTTTAACAAATCGCTGCATCTATTTAACATTTTCCTTGCAAAATATGAAAAAAAGGGCCGGCTCGAAGCTTTTGTGCATTACTGTAAATTCATTAGAATACATGCTGAATAAAACTGGAGCTGTTGAACTCAGCCCAGTGTTAGCAGCAATAGTAGATGATACACTTATTCCACACACTTGACCCATTTGATGATTGTGGTGCTCACCCTTAGCTGTGATAACCTTTGCATTGAAATATGTGATGCAAGTATAACCACGGAAGACTTCGGAGGCACTCTGTTCTCAATATATTCAGTTTGTTGTCATCAGGGTCAAGGTTGTCTGAGAGGTTGTCTGTCAAAGAGTAAAGTTAGTGGCTTATTTATCACAGAGGGCATCACTGTTTATCCAGACACCACATAACATTTAATAAGCTTTCCTGGATTTTGTTCATTGTTCTTCTACCTGTCCCAGTGAAGCGCACCTGTCCGATGAGCCACTGGAATCATGCAGCACTTCCTTTCTTCTCTTTTTTTGTAAATTTGGATTTTTTTTTTGTTTTTTTTACCAGTTTACATATGATGGCTTAAAAAGAATATCTGTAACAATGGAGTTAAAAACTGAAGTCCCAGGTCTTCTCTTGCAGAAAGAAATGACATAAAAACAGCAGAACAAACACAAACTATTATTTTCAAACACTTTATTGGTAAATGCGGACTGTCGGACTAACAATATGGTGACATTTTGCTGCAGGCATAATGTTTTAGCCTTCTAAAAGCTTGTGAGATAATCGAGGTGTAAATGTTTTACAATTATTAAAAGATAATGAGGAATGAAACTGTCTGGCTGTTAATTTGTCCGTATTCAAAGATTTCAGACGCTGTGGTTTTCGCTTGCAAAATCACTCCTGAGCTGTGAGATTTCTCTTTTTGTAGAATGGCACATTTATGGGTGCATTTATCAGCAAAAATACATTTATGAAAAACACAAACTCCCTGCAGTAATATAGTGAGGGCAGGCTGGAGGAGCGTATTATGTTCAGAGTTACCTAATGGTGTCATTTGTTTGGGCCTCATTACTCAGAAGAGGCAACAGTCCAGAGTGAGGAAAACAAACACACAGGCACAAAAGGAAAATCTGAAATCTGTCGAGCTGTCTCTTTCTTCGTCTGAGACCATTTTCAAGTAAAACTGGTTTTCAGGCTTTCATCTCGGTGCTTTCGTCTCCTCGTGTCTTGATTAAATTACTTTTTACTGATTCTTAAGAAGTAAGAGTAAACAGGGACCTTACAGAGGTAAGTAACTAGATAGTATTAATCAAATTAAAATATACACTGACCAGCAACTTTATTAGCTGCACCTGACAATCTGCATTATTAATTCAAATATCTTATCAGTCAGTCACAGGGCAGTAAAAACGCATTTAGGAGTATTGACATGTTCAGGATGATCCACTGAAGTTCAAAACAAGCATCAGAAAGGAGAAGAAAAGTGATTTAAGTAACTTTGAATGTGTTTGAAGGTATGCAGAAGAGCATCTTTGAATATACAACCTTGAAGCAGGGTTTTTTTTTTTTATTGGCACATTTTGGGCCCCTGAGTACCAACTGAGCATCATTTAAACTCCAAACCTACCTGAGTACTGTTGCTGACCTTGTCCGTCCTTTATTGACCACGGTACCATCTTCCGATGGCTGCTACCAGCATGACACGAAGCTCAAATCATCTCAAACTGGTTTCTTGAACATGACAATGAGTTCGCTGTACTCTAACAGCCTCCACAGTCACCAGATCTCAATCCAATACAGCACCTTCAGGATATGGTGGAGCAGGAGATTCACATCACAGATGTGCAGCAGCTGGGTGGTGCCATCAAGAGGCAAATAGGTCCAACCAAATTTAAGTAAGGTGGCACTAATAAAGTGCTAATTGATTATTAACAGTATAGTCATCTAATAATGAAAACAGAATATTTCTCACACTTTTCTAAATGGTATGAATGATACATTTTCCCAGGCTGGCATGTGATGATGATGATGTCTAACTGATTTAGCTCAGTCACTGATCATAGCAGAAATCCACGCTGTGCAGAGGGATTAACAGTGCCGTGAAAAAGTACTAGCCGCATTCCTGATTATTTAATTTTTTTGCATATTTGTCACGTTTACAAGTTTCAAATCATCAAATAAATATTACTATTTACAAAGATAACCAGAATAAATACAGCATACACTTGTTAAATGGTGAGTTCATTTAAAAGCTATCCAAACATGCCTCTGTGTGAAAAATAGAATTGCTCCTTAAAGCCTAATAATGGGTTGTGCCACTCTTGAGGGCAAGAACTCAAATCATGGATTTGTAATAACTGGTAATGAGTCTTTCACATCACTGTGGAGCAATTCTGGCCCACTCTTCTTTGCAGAATAGTTGTAATTCAGTCACAGAGGAGGGTTTTCGAGCATGAGCAGCCTGTTTAAGGTCATTGCAAAGCATTTCAGTTGGATTTTAACTGGGCTGCTCCAAAACCTTCACTTCGGTTTTTGTCAGCCATTCCGAGGTGGATTTGCTGGTGTGTTTCAGATCATTGATGCTGCATAACCTCAGCATGCTTGGGCTTCAGGGCATGAACTGATGGCCAGATATTCTCCTTCAGGGTTTTCTGGTAGAGAGCAGAATTTATGGTTCCATCAATCAAGTCGTCTTGAAGCAGCAAAGCAGCCTCAGACCATCTCACGACCACCACCATGTTTAACTGTTGGTGTCATGTTCTTTTAAATGAAATGCTGTGTTAGTTTTATGCCGAGTGTAACGGGACTCAAACCTTCCAAAAAGTTCAGTTTTCATCTCATCAGTTCACAGAATATTTTCCCAAAAGTCTTTGGGCTCATCAAGATTTTGCTGTTTTTTTGGCAAATGTGACACAAGCCTTTGTGTCCTTTTTGGTCGGCAGTGGTTTTCTCCTTGGAACTCTCCCATGGATGCAATTGTTGCCCAATCTCTTTCTTACCGTTGAATCATAACCTCTGACCTTAACTGAGGTAAGTGAGTTCTTGAAATGTTGTTCTGGGTTCTTTCATGACCTCCTGGATGAGTCGATGTGCTCATTTTGGTTGACCTGCCACGCCTGTGAAGGTTCACCACTGTTCCAAATTTCTCCATTTGAGGATAATGGCTCTTACCGTGGTTCACTGGAGTCCCAAAACAATTTCTTAAGATTTGATTGATGTCAAATCAGTCTGGAAAGGTGTTTTTTTTTTCTTTTGTTTTTCTTTGTTTCAGGTGACTAAAATGTTTTCACCCCTAGGTTAAGTTTTAGTCACCTATAATAACCTTGGTGTGGTTGCATGTTGATATTTATATTAGTCTTGTTTTCTATAAAAACAGGCGCCTTATATTTCTTTGCAACAGAACCAAGAATTTCACCAACTTCTCATTGCAGCAATTCAACCTAAAATATAGTGGCCACTAGCGAATACCCTTGTGAGTAGCGAGAGTGAGTAGCCTTCATGCTGAAATGAGATCATGAAAGAGTAACATGATGGCAGTGTGGAGCATGTGTGGGAGGGAGAGAGGTGTGTGTATGTGCGCGTAGGCGGCAGAGTGGGGCAGACCTGCATGGAGAGCACTTTGGCTTGTTTTTGTCATTACCGTGGTGAGCGTAAAGCACATTTCCAAGCACACTGATGGGATAAGATGACCCCCTCCGGTAAGCTCAATCATATGTATGGAGATGTGCTTGTCAAACAATAGCCTGGCTTGTTATGGTGGCCTTTGCTCAGGTTGCACATGTGAACACTATGGCTTGTTTACTGCATGTACGGCACTGTGCGCACGCTCAAATATTTGCTGTAAACTTGTGGATTTATAACCACATATTGGATTTAGGCTCAAGGACACTTGGAGAGCAGCTGGAGGATCAAAAAGCCAGTCAAACAATTAACCTGCTCTACGAGGGGATGTGCAGCCACCATAACAAAAAGTTCAAGCAGTTTAATACAAGCTTTCCTCAGCTAGTGTTGGACATTTACCAGATGCCTACATGTTTTTTTCTTGTCTTTCTTTTTTAGGAGTCCAAAGCCTTTCTACTTCTGAATGTTTCCATCACATGGTGCCTGATCTCACTGCCCTCTGTGCACTGCATTTTATTTCTTACGTCTGTCTCTGGACACTGTTGTGCTGCAGACTTTGAGCTTCTACTTCATCCAAATAACGTCTATGTGCTCCTCAAAATATACAGGTCATCTCTGGATTCCTGTGACCGCTGTCTGCTTTTCTTGGTGGATTTAAGTCCATTAACATGGTGTCTTTCCTCCATCAGACTTGGTGCCCCTCATCCTCCGGCTCCACAACACTTCTGCTTTGCTTTTCTCCTCGTCTCTAGTGCTGGTCATGCCTGTTTTGGTTCTTGTGAGATCTGACTACGACTGACTTCTGTACCAGTTTGAAGTTTATGGCTTTGAATTGAACAATTCAACTCAGCCTTTGATACTGTGTATCTAATCCAAAATGTCGCTTATGAGGCATTTTTCCCAGATGTCAGTTGCTTTATCTCTGTCATCCTCTATTCCCAGTAGTCCCCAGCACTGAGTCTGATACAGCATATGCTCTTAAACTAGGACATGTGTTTGCCTAGAAAGGCAGAGGAAAGAAGAAGAAGAAGGTGGGCAGCATGTTAGTGGAAATGCAGATTTTAAAACAAACTCTCTAGAGAGCCTTATACAGATCAGTGTGAGCTGACTTACAGGATGAACTGCACCCACTGGCTTGCCACTGGCAGCATATATAATTGCCAACTACCAGGACTTGGTTAACACATTTGTAGGCCCCAGGGCAAAATTTTGCAAATGATCTCCTGCTGACCTCCTCCTACCTCTGTTTGGTGTTTATGTGCTGTTTATGTCACCTCTGAATCCCTCCACAGGCAAAAATGTTACAGATACACTTACAGTGTACGCTTTCTTGTTTTCAGTTCCTGTTTTGAGTGCAAAGGTTGAGGCCAGGACGGCTTCGTCATCATCCATCCAGACACCAGCACTTGTGTAGAGGTATAACGCTAAGGGCAACACTTCTGTTATATATTTTCTAATGTATTCATCTTTAAAAAGCCCAGCAGCAGCCACATGTCAAGAACAGTAGGTTCTCTTCACCTGTTCTGATTGACTTGCTTAAAGAGCCTGTCAGGATTTTCCATTGAAAAAAACAGGGTTGCCAGCAAGCTAACAAGCTGCTGTTGCTTGCTGCCTGCAGAACTCATTTGAATGAAGCTGGGCATGATAGTAAGCTGTTTTACAGCTGTCAAAGATAGCACAGACGATTTTTGGTTTTATGTAACAAAGTGCTTGGTCATTATGATTCAAACCCCATGTGTAAAACAGGCTTTCTCTCAACTGAAATGCAAAAATATAAGCAAAATGCAATATGCATGTATGCATGCAGCTATGTGCAGATCATACTGTGACTGTGCAGAGTCCTCTGCAGAGCAAAGAACACTCTAATAAGTATTCAAGGCTGAAAAGTGGGCAGCTGCTGTGAAGGGAGGCTTGCATTGCTTGGATATTACTTTGTGGTAATTTAATTAATTGATATTTAATTCAGAAATATACATCTCTAAAGAACTGAAATAGCAAGGAAGCTGTGTCTTATTGAAGGGCCCTATGTTATAGCCACAGACTGTATAAAAGATGGACTCTGGGTCTGAATGTAAAGCCAACACTGAAGTGTCTTTGTTACTTTGCTGCATCACACCTTTGTCTCTTTGTGTCACTGATAGCTCTCACTGTAGCCTCAGCGGGACAGCTGCATGGGTTACTTTGTTTGTAGTTGTATCACTTTTGGTGGTTGTTCTGATTGTCGCTTTTCAGATATTGTGGCTTCTTGTGTTCTTGTGTATTTTGCAATTTATTTGGGAAAATACTTGAAGCCCTGTTTCTCTTTTCTAGCTGGATTGTTTATTGGGGCTTTTTGATGCCGCTGCTTGTTGCTGTTGGCTGATGATTTATTGCCGATTTCCCCCCACTGTTTTTTCTCTGTAAAAATGAAGTTTAGTCTAAATGACTTTGTGGCTCAGCCGAGCTTGAATAAAGTTAATTGCTGCACTAAGGAGCATGTGCTGTGCTGGCTATTGCTGCTCATTTTTCTGTGCCTGTATCAAAACAATCTAAGAAAAAGTGATCTAGTCCGAACTACATGCTGTTCTTGCTGAAAAATTGGTTTTGCCGCTTGTTAGCTGTGACCTGGTTCGAAGAGAAAGAGCTTGCACATGAAGCTCTTTTGAAGGAACAGGATTATAAATTTCAGCTATTTTGAATGCAGAAGAAAATCAAAGGGAAACACTTTGATGGAGCTGGAACTTAGAAACGGTACTCCTGTTTTGTTGAGTCCTGCAAAGTTTGCCGTAAGCAATTGCATTTGTCTGACAAAGACGTGGATATGTACTTCATCTTGTTTGAACAGGTAACCAGCTACTTGGTAACCTAGGACAGAATCTGACTGCATCCCTCCAGAAATGTAATCAGCAGCACTCCCCAAGGGTTGTGATTAGGGGGTAAAGTTCAAAGGGATTTCCGGTTATGTACGTAGGCCCCGCAAAGACCTGATGCAGAAGCACAATTCAGGCCTAAGGCGTTGGTTTGGCCGAGAGATGATTTGACTGTTTATTCTCCTTTCTTGATTTAAGGGTTTGATTCTTTGGCTGGAGGCGGTGATCAAGTGCCTGTGACAGTTCTGAGGGATACAGCAGCTTCCAGACCGAAATTTCTTTACAGTTTGTTGCTTTTGTCAGGTAAGTTTTCTCTCTTTGGCATTTGGCATGAATTTTGTTGATGTGCTTTTGTAGCACATTGAGTTGAAGTTAGATGTGGTATCTGACAGGCTTGTCCCGCTTTCCCGATTAAGGATGTGCATTTTCTCGGCTGAAATGATTTGGCTGGTGGAAATTTTTTTGTAAATCCCGAGGTTAATCATATCGTTTCCAAGGTCCCCGATGATTTTGAGAAAACGTATTCAAAAGTCTTTCCTGTGTCACTTGTGCTATGGCTGACTTATGCGGTAGTATGGGCATATCCTCGCAGAATTCGGACTCTGTGAAAGATTTGAGTTTGCAATTGAAACCATATTACGACAGAGAGTGCCCCATAAACAGCATCCCTATAGAATGAAGCCAGATAAGTGACAGCTTGTTTGAGAAAGCAGGTTGACAATATGCTGGAACATGATATTGCATGAAGTTCACCTCGTTTACTGGCCATTAAATCTGATGGGGTTGAACGGTTTTATACGGACTTTAGGAAGGTTAACAGCATCACAAACCCAGACTGTCACCCTTTTCCATGAATGGAGAACTGTGGATCATGTTGGCTCTGCAGCTTATGCGACTTAGCTGGACCTCCTAAAAGGCTACTTGCAGGTGCCATTGACTCCCCGGAACTAGGGAAATATCTCGATTTGTGACCCCAGATGTTTTTCTACAGTATCCTATCGCTTTTGGAGTGTCCAGTGCACCTGCCACTTTTCAAAGAGATGTCAGGCTTTGAGGTGTACTGTACCTGGATGATACTGTGGTTTACTTGGGTTCTTGGGATGACCATGTTGAACAGTTGAGAGTGGCGTTTGAGAGGCTGGCAGATGCAAACTTGACTCTAAATCTAAGTGCGAGATTAGCCAAGCCATGTGTACCTGGGGAAACTGTGGGCGAAGGACAAGTTAAGCCCATCCAGTCTAAAGTTGAGGCTGCTATGACCTTCACAGTGCCCTCATCCAGGTGTGAGCTGCACCCTTCTTGGGAATGGCACATTATTGCAGAGGATTTTGTAACAAATTTTTCTGCTGTCGCTTCTCCACTCACTTGCACTCCAAGTGACACAGGAACGGGTGCTATTTTTTGCAACACGGTTCTGATGGGGTGGAGCAGCCATTGTGCTAGTTCTGAAAAATGTTCAGTCGTCACCAGAAAGTTTACTCCACTGTTGCAAAGGGGCGCGATCGCCGATTTTGGCCCCGAAGCGCTTTGAAGTTTACCTCAGATCCTCCCACCGTCTGATCATGGCACACACAAATCACAACCTTCTGGTTTTAGGTAATCAAATGCGTAACTCAAACCAGTGGTTGATGCATTGGGCATTGTTTTTACAACCCTTCAATGTCATCATTCAGCATGTTAAAGGGAAAGACAATGTGCTGGCAGAAACTCTGTTCCGCATTTTTTAGCGGTGTTGAATTATTGTTATATTTCCCTATTATTTAACACTAAAAGAAAGAGGTGTCACACATGACCTCAGGGTGTAATGTCACCCTCATGAACCTGCTTTCTCGCCGCACTGAATCTTAATGCTGATTGGTTGCCGATGGATTGCCACAGGAATGTAAACCTGGAGAAGGCGGAGCATGGGGGCAGGCAAGTGTCTTCTTGATCTTTCCCTTCCCTTCTCTGATTTCCATCACTGCAGGCTTTTCATCTTACTGTTGCTTCTACAGCTTTGTTTATTAAGTATAGCTTAACTGGGAATGAGTGGATGGCAGCAGAGTTGTGGTATCATATGTTGGGTTCCTTTGAGCCATTGACAGGCATTTAATGGCCACAAGGAGGCGACACTTGTGGTTGCAAAAAGACTTCCAATAGTGTCGAAGTCTAAGAAAAAAGCTCGAGGCTTCACAAACCAGCTTCACAAACTTCACAAACCAGCAGATGACATCACAGTGTCCATCTCCACATTTTATGCCATCTTTGGTTAGAAATGAGTATGAAAAGATGCCAAGCTCATGTTGTAACTCAGCTGCAAAGAAGGTGGAGGCTGGCTGGGGGACTGGAATATGTAGCCAAAGGTCATGAGTTCTCTTGGCCTTCTAATGTGTCAGCTTGGCCCTGCAATACTGTACACCAGAAATGATCCTGCATGCAGAAATTATTTTTTAATTATTATATTATTATGATTATGTACAAATTTATTACACATTATAAAGCTATGCACTACTGGACTATAATTAGCCTACATGCTGAGTGGACATTTTAGTAGGTACACCTTACTTGGACCTTTTTGCCTGTTGGATTGAGATCTGTTGACTGTAGTGGCCATTTGAGTACAGTGAACTTCTGATGTGGTCTTCTGCCACAAGGTTCCACATGTCACACATTTAGAAATGCTCTTCAGCATACTTTGGCTGTAACAGTTATTTGAATTAATGTTGCCTTCCTATGAGCTCAAAGCAAAGTCTTATGGCCTCTGCCATCAATGAGGTATTTTCACCTAAAGAGCTGCAGATCACTGGATCTTTTTTTTTACTATTGTGTGTAAACCCCAGAGATGGTTGTGCATGAAAATCCCAGCAGATCATCAGTTTTTGAAATACAACAACCATTCCACGTTTAAAGTCACTCAAATCATTTTTCTTCCCCATTTTGATGCTCAGTTTTAATTTCAGCAGGTCACACTGATCATGTCTATATGTTTAAATATACTCAGTTGATATATATATATATAGAGAGAGAGAGATTTAACTGCGTATACATTTATTTACTGTAAAACAGTCCGTGGACGTTTCACTAGTCTGGTATCAAAGCGTCTGTTACCGTCACAAAAGAAGCTCTAGAGGTGAAAAGAAATTAAGCGGTAAATGCCTCACAACACTCAACATTTCCCACTTTGACAACCTTCTCATGCCGCAGCAGGCGGTTATTCGCCGCTAACAGGGCCGTGTTGATTGCAGACGTGAAAAACAAATGGCCTAGCGGGCTCTCTTATGGAAAGCAGGCTGGGCACAGTGGGGCTACAGTGACATTTTCCCCACATGCAAAATCATGCAAAAGGTAAATACTGAGGCGGAGGGATACCAACACTATTGCAGAACATGGCCGTCACCTCCGTCATGTCCTCTCTCGCAGACCGACCCACTCAGGCGACAGTCGCCTATGATTGGACGAGAAGTTTGCACGTCAGCCTCTTATTGTACGGGTGGCGTGTCGATCACGGGCTAATATCAATGACGTCGATCGTACACTGGGTACGCTGTGTCGCCTGGGTGGATAGTATAGTTACATCAACATTAAAGGGAATAAAATGCCGCGGATTCATGTAAATAGAGACGTCGCTTCAGCACAGATAATTAATGTTTCTTAATTAACACGGGTCACCTCTGGAGCGGGTAGTGGCAGGCTTATTGTCGGTGTTTATCAGCAATATTTCAGGGTAAGTGGAGTGATACATTTCCTTCCTGCGTCTTTTTCCTTCACACGGGTGCAGACCTGCTTGCTTTATTATTTAAATATAGCAAAGTAATAAGCGACGCCGTACTGTGCTATATTACACAGATATCCAGTCTTCATGCGAACATAAAATAATACGATTAAAAGTAGTGCGTACTCCAGCTCGCCCTGCCGAGTTATATGTAGAGAGTGAGGAAGGTAATGGCTGTCGGTCGGACTCGCAACTAGAAAATTGTGAAATGGCCTGTGTAGAGTAACGTTAGCCCGTCATCTCCTTTGCAAATCGGGTCGTGTTGTTGTGGTGTCCTAAAGAGGTGTGTTTGGTTTGCAAAAAATCAGAACCCAGGATCTGACACCAACCGCTGCCTCCAACATGTCAGATTAGATCGTGTAGGGTACCTGTCTGCCGTCAGTGGGCCTCCTCTGTATCCAGACTCCCATCTGTCATCATGCTTTGGGGGGATACAGTTTGGACTCATGCTCCCACTTTAAGAAAAAATGTAAATTACTTTAACCTCTTGTGGGATTTGCATTTAAGATCTCACACGGTTAATAGTTTAATATCATTAGGGAGAAAACTGTCCGAGTGCTCATAAAGGAGAGCTATTGTTCAAAGCTGTTCACCCTGCAACTGCATTTTTTCTCCCAGCTCTTCTAAAAATATTGCACTTTCTTGCTCTGCTTTACGTGTGTAGAGCACCCAGTATTAAAAAAAGATCTAACCAGCATCCGTCAAACTGTTATGCCTGTATTTGTATGGTCTGATTCGCTGCATTGTTTAATAATACTTTAAAGCAACCCCTGTGAAACTGGGGCTCTGATTATGGTTTAGCAGGGAGCTGGGCTGTGCAGCCATGATTTTCTGTGCCCTCCTATGGTAGATACCAATGCTGCTTGGCTTTAAGTAGGCCACTTTGACAGGATGATCCACCACTGTGAGGCGTCCCTGCAGATGGATTCATAACATCCCTAGGTAGTGCAGCCCCACTGACCATCAGCATAGATTTCACACATTATTTCTCCCCCACCGGCCTGTTTATCGTGATGTCGAATGCATGCTTTGGATTGAACACAAAATCCTCCTGTTTAAATGTTTCAGAATGTCACCTTATTATTTGGATTGCAAAGGCTTGCAAGTCCCGTTCCTCTGCTGGGATTGTAGCAGGTTACACGTGCTGGCAGGTCAAAAATCTTCAAGTAAAATATTTGATTAAAACTAGTAGAATAACATTTATATAGAAGCACCTCTGTGTTAGGATTTAAGCTGAAGAGTGAAACAGTTTCTCCACAGGGACAGTTCATTGAGACAGCATCCTGCTCTTAAATTATCCTGCTCTTAATGTAAGTTTTTGTGATAAAGATATGGACAAGCAAGTAATGGTAGCACATGTTAATATTATAAAATCAGGCATCCAGTTTGTTTTAAAACCAGTGTGAAGAATTTGTGAGACCTACCAGTTAATGTGTGTGTAAAAGCTTATGCCTGCAGGACTGTACATACTCAGTGACTGCATGCAAAGTTTTGTCTTTCTGATTTGGTTGAATTAGTCAGTGTATATAAAGATAGTTTTCATTTATTTTCCTTTGTGTTAAGTTGCAAGTTGAAGTTTTCCTTGAACTGAAAACGCATTACAGTTGCAATCATTTTCCATTCAAATAACACCTCATCCAGCTGTATTTATTAAGACTGGAGGCACTTCTAAGCAGTTAGTAGGTTGTTTTTTTTTTTTTTGCTTTAGTGGCATCATTTTCCAGGGTAATGAGCTTTTTTTTTTTTTTTTTTTGGGTTTTTATTT
>VOQJ01023100.1:31152-49610 GCA_015052665.1 Apistogramma diplotaenia | reverse complement strand
TTTTTTTTTTTTTTTTTTTTTTTTTTTTTTTTTTTTACTCCAGTTCCCAGCAACACATTGTTTACTTTGTATGCTCCACCACACTTTGCCAGTGACATTTGGATCTTGTTGTCTGGCCCTGCTGTGGTTAGTATGATATGAAAATGTACCAAAAAAAAGATCCATATGAAAAGAGGAAGGAAAGATTTTTTTGAGCAATTTCTGAAAAACAAATTTATTATGTCTGTTCACAAGCTGTTCTGGGGCTTTTGCTCATATGGCATGACTGCAGAGGCATTTTTTCTCATATCATAAAGTAACATCTCAGCCACATTCGTTTAAATTTTAGATTTTTAAAAGCAGTTTAATCAGCAAATTAACAATACAAATAATGTACCTAGTGATGAGCTCCCTAACAAGGTTATTTTATTACATTTTCTATTACAGTTTAAGCAAATGCACCAAATAACCCCTCCTTTTTTCTTTGAAGTATCACTTGTGAAGTGTTCTAAAATATAGCCAATATTAATTGTAATGGTTGACTAATGGTTGAATGGAGGCCAGGGATGCTTTATTTTGGAATCCAGCTGTTTAAGGTATTATACAACACTGTTTTATAATAGCGTTTTCTTCCGTAAGCTTTTTAATCCAAAAATGGTGTTGTCCAGGCAGGACTTTGTGAGGATTGATGTGATGTTTTAAGGACTGATTTTTATTGGGAGAACTGGTGAAAAATAAGGTTTGTGTGTTCATGAAAAGACTCACTATGTGAAACAAAAAGAAAGCAAGAACCAACATACCATAACAATATGATAAGGTCTGTTTACTGATGGTAGGCCGGGAAGGGGGGGTGACGACATGGGCAGCATACAGTAGCAGCCCAGAAGACATTCACAGATTTCCTATGGCAGTGAGGTCATGATTTTGGGCTGGGTCTGCACAGTTCTGTTGCTGTCTGGCTTTGTGCACATGTCACGTCCACATTCAAGTCTTGTAATGAAAGGTCTCAAATACTAAAGCGGGCCATACTCCAAAATTTGCCTTTTCAGCTCCATTTGTTTCCTTTCTCTCTTCACTGCATGAGGCTGCCACCCCACTTCACAGTAATGATGGTGCCGGATGAGTGATGAGATGAGTCCTGCCAAACAGAGTGCTTTGTATGACAACTGAAAACTTCAGTTATGTTATCGCAACACAGAATATTTTTTGCTTCATGCTCTAAGGTCGACATTTTGCAGGAAGGCCAAATTTGTAGATTGTTTTTCTGTTGTAGACTACTTGCACAGCAATGCAGCAGGTCATATTATTTATCAGATAATGTCATTAAAATTGCTCCAGAAAGCATCAACAGCACATGTTGACCAGCCACTGAAATGGACCTTGTTGGCAGGGTCCAGGCCTTGTATAAAACATGGTACCTTTATTAAAATGGATCACCATAATGTAGAAACACGACAAAGCGTTCAACTTAGCAATCTGTGCTCAACATTGACCAGCTGGTCCACAGTCAGTTAAATAAACTGCAGCACTCAGAATAATTTGTGCCAAAGTGTACATCTCTAGTTCAACTTAAACAAACAAGCTCACTTTCTCACTGCGTGGACCACATCTAATGATGGCAGAAGCTGTGGTTTTAATAGCCAAAAATATCAAAATTGTTTGTAAACAGATGTATTAAGAGGAGAAAATATTGACTGAACACAAGGAAAAATGATCATTCACTGTTTGTTAGTGACCAGAATGCTTTGAGTGTTATTTATTGCGACGATGATGATAATTAGGAGTCATAAAGAGCCACACAAAACGAGGATGCTTCAGTATCGACGCTGAAAACTGACTCACTTTGTTTCATTGATGGATCTTAATGTATTTTTGTTGTTGTTATTATCGTTGTTATGCTGCAGAAAAATGCTCCCAAACAGCACACTATTATTTGTCTCTGCCGTTACCTAATGTGTCGGTCAACTATGTTGAATTCACACTGCTCAAAAAAAAATTAAAGGAACACTTTTTAATCAGAGTTTAGCATCAAGTCAGTTAAACTTTTGGGACGTTGATCTGATCAGTTCAGTAGCAGAGGGTGTTTCAGCTCCTGTGGTGTTAATGTGATTAAGAAAAGGTACACTAGAGGGGCAACAATGAGACAATACCCCAAATAGGAATGGTTTTACAGGTGGAGGCCACTGACAACTTTTTCCCCCTCCTCATCTTTTCTGACTGTTTTGTTTTTTCTCACTTGCTTTGCATTTGGCTACGGCCATTGTCAATACTGGTAGCATAATGCGATACCTGGACCCCACAGAGGTTGCACAGGTAGACCAACTCCTCCAGGAGGGCACGTCATGGCAGAAGGTTTGCTGTGTCTCCCTATTGATACCATTGACTGACCCCCACGGTTGCCTGACCTAAATCCAATAGAACATCTTTGCGACATTATGTTTTGGTCCATCGTGATGCCAAAGGGTTGCACCTCACACTGTATAGGAAATCCCTGATACCCTGGTCCAGATCAGGGAGGCGGTACCCCATGACACCATCCATCATCTCATTAGGAGCATCACCCGGCATTGTCAGGCATGCATACAAGTACGTGGGGGCCATGCAAACTACTGAGCATCATTTTGAGTTGCTGCCAGGAAATTTCATCAAAATGTACTAGCCCGCTGCAACATTTTTTCACTTTGGTTTTTTTGGAGTGTTGTTGAATTCAGCCCTCTGTAGGTTGAACCTTTTAATCTCCATCAAATGATGTGGCTTCCTTTTGTTCCTAACACATTATCCAGTCCATATCAGCATAGTTGCCTAGCATGGGTTTTTTTCCGTTGAGATCTGATGCGTTTCCAGTGTTCCTTGAATTTTTTTGAGCAGTGTATATTATGCATTGCAGGCAGCTGAAATATTCACAGGCCATCGGCTCTTTTTGTAGATACTATTTTATTTTGCATGCCTGGACCCGTTTTTGTTTGGAGCACAGAAAACCTGTGTAAAGGTCTTTTTTATAGTATTTGCATCATTAGCAATGTTTTATGCCTGAGAAATTTAAGGTATTAGAAAAGGAAAATATTTCAGCTGTATTATTTATATTTATTTCTCCCCCTCACCAATGCCTTTTTTCTTACAACCTTTCTCCTTTGTTTTCTCAGGTGACATTCACAAAGCGAAAGTTTGGTTTGATGAAGAAAGCCTATGAGCTGAGTGTTTTGTGTGACTGCGAGATTGCTCTGATCATCTTCAACCATGCGAACAAGCTGTTCCAGTACGCCAGTACTGACATGGACAAGGTCCTGCTCAAATACACAGAGTACAATGAGCCACATGAGAGCCGGACCAACGCTGATATCATTGAGGTTAGTCAGTGCATCATCACGGCTTGTGAGTAAGTTAAGGCCTTGGTTAGATTCAAAGTAATCTGAAACTGTCAGGGCTGTACAGATCCTTGAAACATAAAGAGTTTATAACACTTGTAATATCCTATTTAATCTGCCAAACATGTAGCCATATGCTGCACAACTGAATGTTTTTGGTGTTTCAGCTGTATAGTCACCATTTCGCTAGGTTCTGATTCATTTGCTGTTTGCTTTTGTGTGTTTGATGTGACAAGATCAACAAGATTAAAAGCTTAGACTCCTTGAAGTGTGCTTTGCGACTGTTTTTAAGAGGAGCAGCAGAAGAAAGAATTTGAAATATTACTGTTGTGTAATCAGAGGCAATGTAACTGGCACACCTCAATGTCATTGTCTTAGTTCAGTGAATTTACTCAGGGGTGTTATAAAGAAAACAGATATAATTAATGGGACCTGTTTCTGACTTCACAACCTTGATCAAATCGTTTTCATTAGCAGTTAATATCTCATTTTCGTCCACCAACATTTTCTAAAACACTTTAAATAATAAACTAATGAGTCCATCTGTGAGTGCAGTATCTCCTTACTTATAAAAAGTCTTCTTACTTATAAGGCCCATAGTAGAGCTTAGCAAGTTTCTTTCTTTTTTTTACATCCACAGACTTTGAGGAAGAAAGGCTTCAACGGCTGTGACAGCCCAGAACCAGATGGCGAAGACTCAATTGACCAAAGTCCCATTAATGATGACAAATACCGTAAAACCACAGAGGACCTGGATGTTCTTTTCAAACGCTACGGAGTAAGTTTTCTAAGCTTCCCATTTAGTCTTACGATCCACGCAGGGTTTTTTTAATATTACAGGTTGTTCTGCTTATTGGTCAAACACTTGTCTGTTGTTGTTCTGCTTTGTCTTAAGTACCTACAGGAACCTACACTGATGTGAAGTTCCTCTCGTTAGCTGTGTCACACTTTACTGTGCCCTTTTTTTTAAGGCAGATGTTTAATCAGCATTAGAGATAGCGGTGTTTTGTATTAAGAGTCTTCTGGCTGCTGTTGCATCATGCCATTGTTCTTCATTGTTGTCTCATTTCCTGGCTTCGTATTATTCACAGCAGTGATCTAACCGTTTGCATATCTATGTTTTGTTTTAGCCGCAGCTTTTTGGTCTTTCTGGCCATTTATGTCTTCAGTTCTCTTTACTTTCTACTATATGCTGATGATACTCATTACTATATGCCGATGATATTCACTATATTCAATACCCTATATTTAAAAATATTAAATCACTGCAGTGGGGTTTTTTTTTACAATAACTCCATATTTATTTACAGAAAATAGGAGTAAAGATCATCACATTTGTACACTTACTCAGCTGCATACCAGGAAATCTGCACAAAGGGCATTTTGAAGAAGAAAGGAATCAGAGAGCATTTGAAGACTCGTTTATTTAAATGACAAAAGATTGCTCACTTAGCTGTAATGGAAATACTTAAGTATATTAACATTTCACAAACTATTTAGGCAGCTTATCTTTGAATTTGTAGCCCCTACACAACCTTAAAGAAAACCCGCTTTCAAAAATTATTACAAGGGAGCTTTTAGAGGTAATTACAGTGGCTTCCTCTTCACTGCAGAATTCAAATTAAGATTTTAGGGATTACTTTTAAACCGGTACATGGTGTGGCTCCACTTTTTGTCTCAGAACTCCTAACACCTTATACATTTAACCCAGCCAACAGACATACCAGATCAATATTCAATTACTGTTACAGTCCAGGCTTTAAACAAAGGGACTGTGCATTCACTGTTTTAGCCAAACAACAATTAACAAATTACAGACAAATAACAAACTTTCTCTTAGTCTATAGACTCATATTCTGATATTACATTTTTTAGATGTATTAAGGCTTCAAAAACCCATTCTGGTTCTATATGATATGCAGGTATTTTTAGTTATTTGTATTTGTAGTTATTTGTAGCATGACAGTACTACTTAATTTTCACCAATTAATAATAATAATCCTCTAGTTACAGTGCTTGATGTTACTGTGAAATAAAATTTGATCTTTTTACACAAAATAATTAGAAGAAAACAAATGCTGGTTAATTTTTCTGTTGCACGCTGTTATATTTACAAGCTGTCGTGTAGTTTGTTAGTTGAAGCTGTGAAATGTACAACCTGCCAGTGTTACGACTTTTTTTTTGATTGCAATAAAGTAACAGTAGGCTACATATAAGTAATCCTCTGATTGCTGTAGTGTAAGTAGTGCGATAATGTTATACAGTGAGAATAAAAGTGAAGTTGTCCTAATTTTGCAGCAGTCAGCGGCTCCGCCTCAGACGTTTTCCATGCCGGTCACCGTCCAGGCGACCAATCAAAGCACACTGCAGTTCAGCAATCCTGGCAACGCACTGGTAACTACCTCCTATGTGACATCATCGTCGCTCACGGATACCCACCTCCTGTCACCACAGCAACCGGCTCTTCAGAGAAATACGGTGTCTCCTGGGTTGCCACAGCGACCAGCCAGTGCAGGTGAGCGAGATGAGGAATGGCCTGTAGACCAAATACCATTAAATGGTCTTCATTGTAGGGATTTTTCTGCTTTTACACAAACTTGACTTCTATAAAATATTGATATTTTTGTTTGAGGTGTTTTTGATGTGAAACACCAAAGTTAAAAAAATATATAAAAAATTTAATTAAAAAAAGGTGCCAAAAAATTATCCATGTTTGTATCTCCGTGGGACAGGACTGGATTGTAAATGCAAGTAAATGTTGGTCTTTATTAGTTAATAGCAGCGATGATTACAAAATCAAGCAAGGCAACACTGTCAGATAATCAGAGGCTTTAGCAGAGACTGGATGCATGCAGCTCCATATCATTATGCATAACAACCTGCTTTAGTCCTCAGGGAGTAATGCATGCCACTCTCTGCTGGACTAATTTGCACTGTGTGACATTTGCTGCACTGCATTTACACTTTATTTCACTTTTATGTTACATTTTGGTTGATTAGTTGATACATGCAGGGAAGACCCGGAGTTAATACTTATTTAAATTAAACCTAATTAAAAGTTCTTTTTGGCAAATACTCGTACACTTTGTGCAATGAAATGGAGATGGACAACGTGCTTCTGTTATATTGGCTAGAGACACAACCTTGGGAGAGGAATAAAAAAATGTATATGTCATTTTTTTTAAAGATTAAACAAATAGAGTATACCGTGTGTCAGTGAGCTGAGGGAGTTTTCCAAGGTACAGAAAATTAAAATTATATTATATTATTATATTATGCAGCTTTTTGTTGTATTATAAATCGTAGAACTATACATATTACCATTTCTTCCACTACCAAACCTTTAGAGTGTTGTTTTTAGTTAAGTCCCAACATTTCTATTAATTTAAGCTTTTATCAATAGGCGCTCTTCTTGGAGGCGACCTGAATAATTCAAATGGAGGATGTCCAAGTCCAGTCCGTGAGTATTAAAATATCTGAGCTCTATCCTCCACGTATTTGTTGTTTTTCACTGCGGATCGTCCTTCTGTTATCCGATCTGTATTGGGAGTATTCGTTCCTCCTCTCCGCCTCTGCACCGTCTGTGATTGTATCTCACTGGGATCAGGGGAAGCCACCAGTAACAACAGAAATGCATGGGATTCCTAGCACTTCCTGTGGGGAATGTAGTCAGCCTGGCATGTCTTATTTCTTTATTTCAAGCTTGCACTGGAAAACATTTTCATGTACTGACTCCTTATTGAATGTTTTAACTTAAAATGAAACATTTTCTTTAAACGGTTTAATTCCAATATCATATTTATTATCAGTAGAGCATTTTTGCCTCAACATATCCAGTAATCCTTTACATTAGAGGGCTTTTACTTCTATATTCTGTTGGCACGTCTTTAAAAACAGTTTGAAAAGAAAGCGTTGGGAGGATTATGTAACCCAACTTTGTCTGTACCTCACCGTCTGCTTTCACCTGTTTGATTTTCTTATTGATTTCTGTCCATTCACACCTCCATCTTCCCGCAGCTAATGGATACACCAGTGCCAGGGCCTCCCCAGGCCTCCTCACCGTTTCCAACGGCAACAGTCTGGGGAAAGTAGTTCCGGCCAAGTCTCCACCCCCACCTCAGAGCCCCCAGATGGTCAACAGCCGCAAGCCAGACCTTCGAGTCATCACCTCACAGGGCGGAAAGAGCCTCATGCAGATGGTGAGCTTAACTAAGCCCAACTTGTGTTGTCTGGGTCCGTTTCTTTGACGAGCGCCATAACGGCGCTCATCTTCATCTCGGCTGAGATGGTGAAGCAAAGCAGGAGCTGAGTCCGAAGGATGAATTCAAGAACAAGAGGAGATTATTTTCATTTTATCTCAGAAAAGTTTTCCAGTGACTGAGATTGAAAATTAAACCGAACACTGGGAATTCATATTGATGCATTGAGTGAAATTCAAGAATTGCACTGAAACAAAAACAGTCTGTTATAGAGAGATGGTTGCCATCAGTTTTGTGTTTTAGTAAAGACCTGGGGGAAGAGGGTTTGTGCTATACACTTCTCATATTTAGTCTAGCCAAGTGAGTAAAGTCTTGTTGAATCGGGCGGCTCCCACCGACGTACCGATGAGATTTTTTTTTCTTCTCTGTTCCTGAATCAAACGTGCACCCACGTTTCTTGGAGGCATGTTTGACAGCGTCTGTGCTAACCAAAAACACGAAGGACTTGAAGTTTATTCCAAAAACTCCCATTTAGTAGCTGTCCTGGAGCTTTCACTCAGATCACACAATGTTTCTCTGCACAGTCCAGCTGCACGGCAATTTTAGATGTTCATGCTTTCATTTTTTTTACTTGTGTGTGTGTGTGTGTGTGTGTGTGTGTGTGTGTGTGTGTGTAGAACCACCAGTTAAATCTTAAACACACACACACACACAGTTGGGTTACTTTGGGTTAGAATAAGATTTGAAAAGCTTTTTCCCAACAGGTTGTCCTTCTACTACCTGTGTGTGAAGCCACATAACATTAAGGCTTCATTCATGGTCCAAACCTCATGAACTTCTCCCCTCAACCCACCAGAACACTGAACAAATGGCATGTTTATGCAGATATTGTGATAGTCTTAAAATGTATTACATATCACAGAATTGCTGTATTGTGATGATTATCAAGGGCAGTATAATCATGGTGGTTCTGTATTAGTTACTCCATTCCCGGTCACCTCAGAGCTGAGCTAGGAATTTTATAATCCTGACAAGTTATAGAGTAAGAAATCGGCGTCTTCTCCACGACAGTATTAAACTATTGTTGATGTACTGTTTTGCATTTCCTGTAGCTTTTTTTAAGTCCTTCAGTAAGTTATTTATTCTTACTATCAGTTTGAACCTCCAGATTCACTTAAATCAACTGAGTTACATTTGCATTTTGCTTACTGAAAAGCCACATATTATCTGTTGATACACAAATAACTAAAGCTCCAAAGTCTTGAGCTGAGCCTCAGCTCAGGGGGTTTGACAGGCTCGGGAATTTATCAGGGTACCTAGAATGTCCCTTTTAATGACACTCTGCTACAAAGTGATAAATGTTGACATGCTTTGAAAGTTCATTCTTGTCCTTAAGAAGAGTTTTGACTGCTGAGGAAGATTGTGTGATTGAAAGCTCCAGATTAGTGAGACCAGTTATTACATTTCTAATGACTGTAGGCAGGCAGAGTGATGGTACCGCCGCACATTTTATAATCCACTTGCACAGAAGTGTGTCACTCTTAAACAAGCCATCAATCAACTAGCTGCCAAACTACAGTAAGTAGTTTTATTGTTGTTCCATATTTCTCTTAATTACCCCGGAGTTATAACCCTCTCTGTTACCACCCTTTGCAGACAGAGGATGAGCTGGAATTGGTAAACGAGGTGATTTCCCCCACGTCAGTCACTCGCATGAGTTGATGGCACATTAACAGCATGGATGCAGTTTTCTACAGGAGTTTCACCTTGTTCTGGTCTTGTTCCACTCACATTTCTTGGGATGGTCTTTCAGTTTGTGGTTCCCACCTGACTGCATGTGGTTCAGGGCTCATGGGTGTGTTGTTCCAGCATTTCTTTAGTCATGGGCTCATAAACCTGTCAGTGATGCAGAAATACTTGAGTAATTCAAATCTCCACATTAATCAGTTCTGTTTTAGCAGAAGTGTCATAATGTGATCCTGTAAGTTTTGAACCAGGCCCATTTTCTTCATCCTCTGATGCCACTTAAAGCATGGATGTCTTCTCACGTGTTGTTGGTGGTGGTGCGAGGCACCACGGAGCATGCTCCCAGCTCACTGACGCTCACACCGACTCATTCCACCATCCACCAGAAACTTTGTGAATTACAGATGTTTAAAAACAAACTGGCATTGCATTAAAGGCATTTCCTCTGTCACGTCTGCATATTTAAAATTTTAGGATTGCATGCCTCTGTATTTTTGTAACAAATTGAGTAGGATGAATCAAAACCAATTAGCAATATTTTTGCTAAACAATGACTTTGGCTTTTTTAAATAAGGTGGTTTGTTTTTCTGTCATTTTATGATTAACGTAGATCTAAAACTGTGTGTGTCAATCTTAAACCATTATTCCACTATTATTTGAGAATTTAAAAAAAGACCAGTTACTACAATATTTGCAAATATTAAATATTTATGATGCAGGAAAAAATGTATAAATAAGAAAACACTTAATTTTTATCTTCTTCTAAAATCTGCTTTTATTTTAAGCTGCATTTACACAGGGAGGGCTGATGGCTGCTGCTTCTTCTGCTGGTGGCTGCTGCCATTCCCCCTCTTTTACAATTCCTCCCAAAGTTGACAGGCAAGATTCTCATTTTCCAGAGAAGAGTGATTAATTTTCATCACTCTCACCTCGCCGCTCCTCCTCACTTCTTCACAAAGGCAGATAATTGAATCTGGCTCCTCTCTCCGCTCCGTCTCTCCTCTCTCTTTCTCTCCCTCCCTCTGTAAATTCAGCATTATAGTCATAACTCTGGCCGAATGTTTCCTCTCCACATGATGAGCCTCAGAGTAGAGAAGAGTAATTCCAGACCTGAATCACTGCATCTTTGGCCTTTTATATGCAAACCTTATATTATTTTCCCTTGTTTAAAAACCTCCATCTGCTTTTATCTGTGATATAATTCAGCTCAACCTGACTTTGGAGGGCTGTGTTTCTTCACAGATTTCTGTCTTTCAGTAACTGCACATAATAATAAAACCTCAGGGCAACAGTTTCACAGATTTAGCAGTATGACTGCTACACCTGTGCTGGAGAAACACTGAATATCTTCTCATGTAAATGGTTGAGTTGATGTGCAAACACTCATCTCCTTGGCTCCCATAAAAGTGAGTGATAGAAACATAAACAGGATGCTTTACCACTCTTGCAGCATACTGTAAACCTTTACTGACATCCACTGGAGAATCATGAGATGAGCTCTGCATTGAGGCAAACAGGATCAGCTTCTTAATAGCTGCAAATAACTTGAAGCGTTTGTAATTTATTGAAGTGAGATTGGAGGGTTTATTCTGAAAATTACCTTTTTAAAATCCACCACATACTGTATACATGATATTAGCCCCTGTGATGGACTTTATTCTTTGGAGCTTTTTATAAACCAAACAAAAGTGTGAATCTAAATTTACAAATGATACCTGTTGTGAGGAGCTTCTGCCTCAAATAGTATTGTACAGCCATGTTAAAAACTAAGTACACCCTTACAGTAACCTAATGAGCTACATCTTGGATTCTACAAGACTCAGTTAGCATGTTAAGGTTTCTGGCAGTACAATAAGACTGAATAAGCATGGCTTGTTTGGAAGGACTGCTAGGAGGAGAAACTCTTCTCTTTAATAAGAACATGGCAGGAAGGCTTATATTTTTCATAATTGAATTTGAACAAACCACAAGACTTCTGCAGCAATGTCCTGACAAACGCAGCACAAAGATGATTTGGGCTTGTTTTGCAGCAGCAGGACCCGGGCACCTTACAGTCACTGAATCGGCAGTGAACTCCTCTGGTTACAAAAGTATTCTAGAATCAAATGCGTGCACGTCTGTCTGACGGCTAAAGCTTGGCTGAAACTGTGTCATGCAACAGGACAATGATCCAAAGCACAGCAGCAACGCTACAACAGAGGCCCAGTCAGAGTCCGAGCTTCAGCCTGAGTGCAGTGCTGTTTGACCTTACGAGAGCCGTATGTAAATGATGTGAGAGACTAGAGATACAGACATGCAGAAAGTGGTTACTTCAAGTTATTGTTACTAATGGTGTTGAATCATGGGGTGCACTTATTTTTTCACATGACCGTACAGAGTGCTGTGTAAACATTTATTTTTTACCTCCAGTTATTTATATACAGATAAGTCGTATTAAATTCTTACATTTCAGCTAAATTATCCTGAGACTTGCAGTGTTTTGTACATTTAGAACAGTAATATGTTTTAAAAATGCAGCGATAAAATATAACATTTACACAGAGCCAGTGTTTTGTAAGAATCAGTCTGCTTGGGAGGAATTACATTCACACTCGTTTGTAAAGTTAATTGGCTCTTCTGATTTCTGTTTGGTAATTAATATTTCTGTAAGCCTGCCTTAAAGACAAATGTGGCAACTGAGGGTTAAATAATTTGCCTTTAATGTAATTCTATAAGTCACTCAGAACTATGAATCTGTTTTTGATGCATGTCATCAAGAACCTCCTGGCAGTAAATCCACGCTTACCTTTGAGATTTACTCGATGTGGAACACCATTATGATTCCTGCCATGAGCACATCGTCATTCCCAGCATGTCAGAATGCACATTAGAGAAACGACTTTCCAATCCTTTGGGTCACATGAAGGTGTTGTTCCCTATTTCTGCTGTCACTAACACGTCGCGGTCCTCTTTGGCAGAATGCCCAACGGCTGGCAGCTGGAGCTCAATCTCTCACCACACCGGTGGTCTCTGTAGCCACACCGAGCCTCCTGGCGCAGGGGCTGCCCTTCTCCGCCATGCCCACAGCGTACAACACAGGTGAACTCCACACGAGAGCTTTGGGAACAAGAATATCCTTTTAGATGAAGCAGAGATTGTATTTATTTACCTTCACAGTCTAATAAAAAAAAATCTGTTTTGACTTCTTGTTGTGGCCTTTGCCCCCTCTCAGACTACCAGCTGACTAGTGCGGATATAACTGCTCTACACGCTCTGGCATCACCGGGCGGGTTGCTGCCCACCGGCGTGTCCACATGGCAGCAGCAGCAGACGGTTTCCCAGCCACCGCAGCAGCAGCAGCAGCAAACACAGCAGCAGCAACACCTTAACTTAGCATCACTTGGCAACTTGGTGTAAGTCTGTTTTTCATCTTCTCATTGGAGCTGTGTTTTCCTTTTAAACTTGCACTCGCGTTCAGTGATGGTGGCGGATGAGATGATTCTGTAACAGCTCTCTAATCCTCTCAGTGCTTAATCTACAGACTCTCCCAGTCAGCTTGCATGATATCCATACCATGACCTTATATGCAAGCAAACAATCCACATCCATCTCAGCCTTTTCATAACATCAGTCTGAACACCGTTCAGCTCTCTCTGCGGTTTATGAACTCGGCAGCATAAAACATTATGTGGAATGAAGAAGTGGTTTCATGCCTCAGGAAAAAAAAAGATAGTTATCAGATCATTTGAGCTAATCAGAACATTTTATGACCCACACAGTTCGCTGTCAAATAAAACGCCCTCGAATAACCTTGTTAAGTATCATGTTTATGTACACTCCACTAACAAACATCAGGTGGCTCGGCTGGCTTAAAAGGCGCTACTTTTCCTGTTAAAGTGCGGCTTTTACTGGAAGTCATGCTCCTGTTATTGGTTGCAAACCACTGAATAAGTGTCTCTGTTTGTGAGCAACTTACCCTAAGCCATGCTGAGAAACAAAAAACACCACGCCATCAAAAACAAATATTACATGGCAGCTTCCAGCCACACAGAACACAACGTGAACCACACATCATGTTTCCATGTAGCGGACTGCACCCTTTAAGTATGGACACAGTGAAATGTGTGGTTATCCGTTTTACTTCCTATAGAAACAGAGTGCAACGTTTCATACCCTGAAAACCAAAAGAGGGCTGCAGAATTACTTTCTAAAATGTAAGATTTCACTCTGGATTATTTTAGCACCCCGTCTGGTTAGCTGTTCAGCAGTTATTGTTAACGAGCTTCTGTGCCATCCAAGATGAAATATGACTGATGCGGAAGAATCAGTGATATCCTTGATCATGGCTCCAGAACTGTGGTTATGCATCATACTGGGATGTTAGTTCAAAGCTGGCCATTGTTGCAGTCTTGTGACCAAAGATACCCTGGGACAAACTTAGTGTGACCCTGCTGCTACAGCCTTTACCTACTGAAAAGGCCAATAGGAATACAGCACAGAATGACACGCTTATCAACCTGACTGTGTCACTTACGGAAACACTCAAACAAACTTAAATAGAATATATGCAGGTAAAACTTCATTGCCTCAGAGGCAAAAATTGTCAGATTTGCACAAAATTTGAAAAACAAAGTGCTTTGGATTTTTAAACAAAAGGCCTGTTATCATGGCCACTCCAAGGGGGGCATTAAAAGACACAACAGCCTTGTGTCTTTCTCCCAGTTCAGTTGGTATAAACAGGAGAGCATGTGAGGAGCACTCAGTCTGCGATGCACATTCAGTCTGCCAACAGTCCCCAATCAGTTCGCAGTCCTCTGCAGTCAGGCTGAAGGTGACAGTCAGTGCGGTCTTTATTTTTATTTTTTTTAAAGCCCTTCGGTGTCCATTTGCAGTGGTTTTTGGGAGGGTTTTTTTTTGGTGCTGAGGAGCAGAGGATACCTGCAATCTGAATGTGTACACACATCCCGTCCACCATTAATGTCAGTGGATTGGTTGCAGTCGCTCGTCCGTTGCCCTCTGCAGGATTCTTTGCGTCAGTGTGACGGGTCTCAGATATCTAACTAATCAGTGACAAAGTGCTTGCTGCAAGTGTTGGCATACTGACAGTTAAATCTGAGCCGTGGGTACGTTGCAGCTGCAAACCCTCCTGAAACCATACATCATAACCTCCCTATAAATATGAAAGCATGTCACCTTGATGCAATGTAAGCAGGCTGCATTGTAGGCTCTGCATAGGTTCAAAAAAGTCTAAATTAAGCTTGAGTGTTGGGATTTTTTCCTCCTGATGACTTAGTTTTTCAGTTTAGAAGCTTATAAATCTTAATTTTGAGTTCCTTAGTTTGTTGGTGGAGACACCTTTACCAAATACAAAGTTGGAGGAGAGCTGTGATGAGAGCTGTGTGAGGGTAGGACCTAAATGCACTCTGTCTCTATAGGTTTAATTCAGGTTTAATTCAGTCTTTCTTGCTGTCCATCCACTGCAGCTCAGAAGAGAAACTCGAAAAGGATTTTGTCACTCGATAAACTGTTGGGGTTGGGGTTTCGTAAGGGTGAACACCAGAGCCTTGAAGTGTGTTCTCTCCTCTTGTCCACAGCATGTGGGGCGTGGACAAACAGAGCAGCGAGCTGTCTAGCCAGGTGTCCAGCCTGGCTGCCAATCTGAGGTGAACAGCCACTAATAGTGTGTGCGTGTGTGAAATGTCATGACCTTGTCTGTAGGGGGGGTTGTAGTGCACTTTGCATCTAAATAGGATTCTGTCTAAAATGAACGAGACTCAGTGTATGCTGCTGGAGAGGAAGCATTTGTTTTACCTCGTAATTAATCATAAGAAGAAAGAACAGGAGGATGTAACTCTTTAATAATAGCTTTCAAGAAATAAGATTCATCTTCACTAAATGATATAAAATGACAATACAGTGCTGTGAAAAAGTCTCGAGACACTCCTCATTTCTTTATATTTTGCCAGGAAATTTATTGATATATATGGCTGTAGATACTCACTGTTGTACCTCTCTCGAGCTCCTTGGTACACACTTTTTTTAATTTGGAGACATTTTATTTGTTTCCAGTCGAGTTCTTATGTGATCTGGCATACCTCAGCCTCCCGGTTTCTCTTCCTTAAGAACGGCTTTGTGACAGCCAGCCTTGCACTGGCCTCATTTCTGATGAGGCTTTTGTCCTCTACTAGTCCAGTTTCCTCCAGTCTTTGCACATGATGCCAGGTTTTTGGTTAACAGCTCACTTTGTTAGTGCAAACATTATTTTATGCCTGTCAAACTTTTCTATCTTTGCCATTTTTTTTTGTAGATTTGATTCAAGAAATTACAACAAATGATGTGTTTTTGTGACAGGCTGCCAGTAACAGAGTGCCTAAATATAAGTTCAAATTGGTTCTTTGCCAGGTTGTGTGTGTTGTGTAGACAAAGCACTGGTTAATCCCTTGAGCCAGGAGACCAAATTACAAGAAAGTCTATCTTATTGGAACCATAATATAAAGAAATAAGGAGTGACTTAAGACTTTTGCACAGTTTTGTACCTAATATCTTATCTCTCGAACTTTACTTGAGCTTTTTGAACTCTCCAGGTGCTTTTTTTAAGCCATAGATTGTCTTCACAGTGCAGTTTCAAGACCAATAACTTAAATAGTTAATTTACAGATTATTATTTTCATGTAGTTTTGGGATTGTATTTATTTATTTTAATATCGCTTTGGTTGCAAGTAATTTAAGCAGCCATGTGGCAGCTTGCTGCATCTTTAGCTGAACTTCTTTGATGAGCAAACCAGTCACTGTAGCCACATAACAGACGAGATGTTTTTAGATTCATTTTACAAGTTAATGCAGCTCATGCTTTTTAATAATGTGTATAATTTAGTCTCAGTAGTTACCCGTGTCCCTTTTTTATTGACTGGATTTGGAGACCACCCTGTCCTTTACTCCTCTTTTACTCAACTTGCCCAAGATATTCATGTTTTAGGATTTGCTCTTGGACATTATTTATTCCTTAGGGCCCACATCCACACTGAAGCACAACAGCTGAGAGCGTCACTGTTCTGATTAACACATGTATTCCTGAATAAATGCCCCACACATGTATTTGTAGATCAGAAAACATGATCATCTTATATGGGTTTTATTACGTTTCTGCTTCTAAAACATTAACATTATTGCTGTTGTTGAAAAGAAACCGTTGCCCGCAATAATGTTTCACACCTTTCTCCACACATGCCTTCTAGTCCACCTGTTCCCTTTGGTTTGGGCTCCAACATTTTGTTTTCTTCCCACAGTGTTGGCTCTCCGTCCAACCTGCTCTTGGGTAGAGATGAGTGGTTGGGCCGGTACTGTATCACACTTCCTTTTTCCTGTGTGTCTGTGCGCTTCTGGCTGCCTCCCTCTCTTAGCATGTCTGGTGCCGTCTGCAGTCAAACAGGAAAAGAGACTTAGTTCCGGTTTCCGCCATGTTCTCTAACCCGAGATTATTTTCCGTTTTCTCATTTGAAGTTTCTACACATCACAGCTCACTGCAAACCACCCTGTCACACCAGTCATTTCACGCTTCTTCGGCTGTTCTTCTGTTGATCTTTTGGGAGCAGTTGGGGTCTTACTTCTGCTTTTAAAAGGCTCAGAACTGATTGTTTTATGGAATAATCGAGTGTTGCTTTTCCCTGTTGGTGCTGTGCTTTTGTAATGTGGGTTTATGTGTTCACATGAGTGGCCTTCCAGTTTGTTTTTTTTTTCATATTCCCTTTTGTCAAGTGGCTAATTATTTGTAAATTGTCTTTGCTTTTCCTCTTTGTTCTGTCCCTTATCTTCTTTCCATTTTCTTCCTGCCTCTGTGACCCTGTTCTCAGGCCGGTGCCCAACATCCCTCAAGGCGCCATGCTGACCGTCAACACGAACTCCAGCGTGAGCATCAAGTCAGAGCCCGTGTCGCCTGGCCGAGATCGCAGCACCCCTTGCCCTCCTCCTTCTACCACGCCGTCCACGACCTCAGGAGGAACCATCTTGACCGCTCCGCCTCAGTACCCTGGCTCCCTGCTGTGCCTGGAGCCCCCGACTGGTCGCTCGCCTGCAGACAGCGTAAGCAGCAACGCCAGCTCCTTCGAAGGCAGCGATCGCGACGATACCGGAGCAACAAGTGGTGGCGCTGCGGGTGCAGGCGGAGGAGGCGGCGGCGGTGCTGGCGGTGGCAGCGCGGCAGGTGCTACAGGTCCCTCCAACCGGTCCGTGCCGCCTGATTTCAGCCCGTCAGCCGAGCTCCTCAGGGCATCAAACGAACCAGAGCAGGAAGGAGGAAACATCAAGCGCATGAGACTGGATGCCTGGGTCACATAGAGGCACCGACACCTTCTCTCTGCACCCACAGTGAAGTTTTGGTGACTCCCACAACACGCACCCACAGTCATTCTGAGTCCCATCCCGTCCCCTCACACCCCCCACTGCCACGTGACACTATCATCACACACAGTTATATTATTCAACTGCGTCACCCAGACTTCAGAGGCTTTGCCAAAAAACATAAAAACAAGCATAAAAATCCTTGGAGGATCTGAGTGAGGAGGATGGCTCAGTGCTCAGCTGGATGTTTTAGCCCCTTGAATGGAGGGACAGTAGATTTTTAAAGCCTTCTTGCTTGAATGGACTCCCGTATATTGATATATTTTTTTTCTGTTGTTTTTGTTTTGTTTTGTTTTGGGGTTTTTTCGTAGAATTAAGGTGTTCAAAGTGAAACCACCAAAAAACATTTCTCTCTCACATGGTTTCCGCGTCACCTCCATCTATTCACATCAAGCTCTTTTCATTTAAACACAATGTGACTCGTGGCATTGTGAACATTACGAGACTGATGCCACATGACTCTCTGCTCTCCAGAATCCAGCGTTATTTAGATTGCGTGCTGTCGATTCTTCTGTAAGGCACTTCCAAACTGCACTAATGGAAATAACTTTGTCTGGACAAAGACTGACCGATTCTTGGCACTGACCAGACTCAAATAAGGTCTCTCTAGGTAAGAATATTTCTGCATCACAGGATCTTTTTTCTGCTGCCACGACCTCATGCAACCAGGCAGGCCCGAGCCCCTCAGGTGGCACTCTGCGGCTGTGGAGTTGAGCACCTCGCCAGAGTGCCAATATCAACTTCTCTTTAAGATACTTAAAAAAAAAAAAAAATTCCAATTTCCCCCCGACCG
>VOQJ01023100.1:4134-16889 GCA_015052665.1 Apistogramma diplotaenia | reverse complement strand
TTTATTGGAAAGGTAGGGAGGGGCGCCCTCAACAGGTCACCTTACAATAGAAAGGAAGAAACTGGAGTACAGAGAGAGCCCAGGAAAGGCCAGGACCTTCTGGTTTCGAGTCTGCTGGTGCCGTCACACTTTATGTCGGTCTTTTCTTTAATTCGTCACCCCTCTTTAGCTGAGTGGCTGTTAACTTTGGTGCGAGCAGCGAGACTGGACCAAAACCACTGTACCACTTTAATAAGTCGAGTACAGCTTCAGGTGATGGTTCACTTATAAATGTTTCTGCTTTCACACTGTCAAACAGTTTATTATAAAAATGATCTGTTACAGCAACTTCAAGCATACAATGGGTGGGGTGGGGGGTGGGGAGTAAATGTTTGGCAAATAGCTCACTGTCATTAGATTTATATTTATCTTCCTGCATACATTTATCCAGTTAAATGAGATTTGGGGCAACAAAATAAATCATAAAAATCACACTTGGCTGTTCACTAGTGGGACTTGGACAGCAGAGCATTATCAGTGTAAGAGGTGTGATTGAGCCTGCTTTACTCTGCATTTGTGTGCCAGTTTATGGCATAAATATGGAAAAGCAAATCCCTGGAAAACATTTCATTTTTTTCAGAATGAAGGCTTAATGAGAAACTGCATCGTCGTTTGAAAGCTTTTCATAGTTCTTTTTATCTTCCTAACATTTATTCTGACTTTCATCCTGCTTCTAAGTTATTCCCCAGGCATCCTTACAGTAACAACTAAACAAACACTACATCTGAAAGCTGAATGTAAACTGGAACAATCAGTCTATAAGAATTACCTCCACATGCCAGCTCTAGTAAAAGATTATTAGTACTTTGTTTACTCAGATGACTGAAAAAAAAGCGTTTTTTTTTTTCCAAAATAAAACAGCACAATAAAAACAAGATGGACAAGTCAGAAAAAAAGAAGAGCTGCTGGACGTCTAGCCTAGCTGATGGCAAAAATGTTAAAAACATGTTTCAGTTGACATGAATGGATTCTATGTTTTAAACAGCAAATTACTACAGCAACTTTTTTTTTTGGTCAGACCAGAATTGTTCATCAAGCCTGGTTGCTAACATCGAAGGTTACGTCCTCATCGATGAGCGATGCTTCGGTAGCGCCCGCGTGCTGAATGGGCAGCATCTCTGTGTCGTGCTCCATATCCTCTTCTTCCAGACCTGCTTCATTCTCCACCCCAACCGCAGGCAAATTACTCATTGCTTTTGAGTGGTTGGAGAGCGTTTCGCTTCTGGCCCTATTTTTGTTGACTGAACCTTTAGGGCGACCCCTTTTCCGCGGGAAGTCGCCTTGGCTTTTTGCAGTACTTGGAGGACGGCCCCTTTTTCTCACAGGTTCATTGCTGGGGTTGCGCAGCATGGATGGAGTGACGGGCAAGTTCTTGCGTAAATGAGCACCTTTCTTAGATTCGGACTTACGAGGCCGACCACGGGCTCGGCGAGGGGGTGGTAGAGCTCCCTCTGGAGGATCCACCCGAGGGTATTTCCTCGGTCTTCCTAGCGGCTTCCACACTTTTGGCTTTTTCTTCTCCTCAGGCGATGGCAGGGGGTACTTCCTTGGTCTACCCCTTTTGTTTGGTTGTTTTTGTCGTGGTCGACCACGTTTTCTTCCGCTCACGGGAAGGACGTGTACTTTTCGAAGTCGGCCTACGTTACTGTGGATATATAGAGGATGCTTCTTGTTTAAAGAGCCTTTAGGCCGGCCTCGTCCCCTCTTTGGGATTGGTTGGGAGCCATCTGTGACCAGTTCTTTTTGTTCTGTACTTTTTCTTGGCCTTCCCCTTCCTCTCCGAGGTGAATTTGAGATGCCATTCGATGTATCCTCCATGGTGTTAAACGCCTCAACCTTCTTGAGCCGCCCTCTTCTGTCCAAGTTTAGACTGTGTTCGAGACCTAGGATCCCCTCAATGCCAAGCTCACTCTCTAGCCTTGATTTCTTATTGAGGGAACCTTTCGGTCGACCTCTTTTCCTGGGCGTTACAGGGCTGCCTTCATCCTCTTCCCCACTTGTTAAACTCTCTGACTTGCGCTTTACCGATCCTTTTGTCTGTTCCCTTTTTGGTGTGTCAGAGCCACCGTTCGGTAAGCCCTTGGCAGGAGCCTCCTCATCTGTGACAGACTTTCGTGGCCTGCCTCTTTTTTTAGAATGTTCTGTGTTGTCTTCATCAGTGGCCTGATTCTTGGACCCTTTTGGCTTGCCTCGGCTTCTGTGAGTTTGCACTGAATTGTCAGCGTTTTTGTCTCCCGATCCTTTCTGCTCTGTCCGTTTTGTGCCAGAAAGTTTTGGACGCCTCCTTCCCTTCTGTGGTTGTGTGGACCCTCTGTTGGAATCAGCCAAAGCCACCTCCATTAAGTTAACATCTGCAATACAAACACTGAGCTTCTTGGAGCTGTGCGGCCTCCCCCTTCCCCTTTTCACTGGACTGTCTGCACTGGCCTCGTCTTCATTGCTCAGAGGATCTCCTTGATCTTTAATTTCCTCTTCCATACTGGTGCCTTCAGCGTTGTTGGTTTGTGCCTGTATATTTAACAAAGAAATTACAATCATTATTTAATGTAAAATCTGCAGTTGTTCTTTACATGTTAATAATTAATATTCATTACATAACTGGACCTAATTTATGCAATTAAAGCAGGTCTGGCCAACCAGGAATTCAGATATATATAGAAGATAGAGACAACCACTGAGATGTTATTCACTGGCTCTTAAAGCTGCAAGCTAGATCTCAATCTTGGTGTTCTGAAACCAGATGAGATGAGGGACTAAGAAACACTGCACACTTGTATGGCGGCAACTTATTAAAAAAAATCTGGATCTGCCCTTAACACTATTTTTTTTATCCTTTTACTTTATAATCGGACCCTAACTTACAAAACCAGCATCAAATTGTATTAAATAAAACCTGAAAGTAGTATGTGAAGCCATAAACTCATTGGCAGAGATCAACTTAACAACCAGGCCCTAGACCAGCCATTCCCAAAGTCAGGAGTGCTGCAGCCCACTTAATAACCAGAAAATCCCATGCTGTCTTGACTCTCATCAAAATACAAGCGAAAGTGATACATTTCCTTGAAACTTTGAAAAACACAGGTTATAAATTGCTAAATGCTACCCAGTCAAATATAAAGTGCTAATCTCAATATGTGACACACCTGACACTTGACAGAAACTTCAATACAACAGCAATAAATTTAGGTCAGAGTAATGAGAATATCACAAACTAACCACCTCCTAGAACTATTTTATCAACTTTTTATATAAATGAATACATTTATATAAACTGAATTTCTGTTAATACTGCAGCCCCTCTGCAGTTGGGAAGCACTGCCCTAGACTATAAATAAAAGGCCTTCTCTCTGAAACTGGAGAGGCTCCCCCTGGTGGCCATTAGAAAGTATGCAGGCATAAGGAGCTTGCACATTTGTGCAACAGTACACAAGCATAATAAATCACAATACAGTGAGAGGGTTGTTATGTCCTGCAGTGTTAAAATAAGAGATATTTCTTTCTGTAACTACAGCTGCAAAGACTGATGGATTAATGCACCAATAAACAAAAATAAATGTAGCAACTGTTTTAATTAAGACATTTTTAGAGGTAGATGTTTCTGGCACAACTTCACCTACTTTCAAGTTGAAATGTGTGCGACTAGTAAACGAAACATTTTTCTATACACTGGTATCCTTGCTAGTCGGTAGAGAAGGGACTCATAAGATACCCACAATCCAATATTATTGTAGTTTTTAACATTTTACAATATGCTGAGTATTACAATAACATACACTGATTTATCACCTGTTTTATCTAATAAGATAATGTTATCTCACTTGAGTTATTTTGCTGCAAAATGACAAGCATAGCAACAGTGTCACAACCTGCCATAAATGTTGTCAGCTATCAGTCATGTAATGTGTTTCTGATAACACAGCAATTAACAGTAGAAAATCATATCTGTTGCTGTCTACATAGACAGAAATTCACATTTCACTAAATTATTAAATCTGTAATCAGCAACCTTTTCGTCCTATGGGAACATAACCAGAGTACAAGGCCGCCGGGCTGAGTTTTGCTCACTGAAAGACTCATTCAGACTGATGGCAACATATTGGCAATCTGTCTGCATTTATAAATTAGACAGCAATTATCTGCAAACCTTCAACAATCTCTTTGCTATTGATTCCAGTCAGTCCACGTCAGACTCTGTTTGCAGAAAAGTAGCCTCCTATCAGGCTACAACTGCCTTGTGATCAAAAGTGGTTGTGTGTGCAACACCTTCCAGCACTGAACAAACATTTAGTCACCACAAGTTGCAGCCGGTCACAGAATGAATGGTGGGGCATGAGTTGAGGCCTCCGGCTCAAAGTATTCCCAGAGTAGTTTATTTAATAAAATATAGATATTCTGTGAACATACCATATGGCCACGCCAAATATTGCAACAACATTCTGTATCAATTTTTTCCTCCTAAAAAGCACTTTGAAATGTAGAACTTCGGCCACTGGACTGTTTTCTGTCCTTTAATCCCCTCTTCTGTTCTCACTGTGCCTGCGTGGGTTCTCTCCAGCTTCCTCCAGCAGTCCAAATATGTTCTTGTTAGTTTAGCTAGTAATGCTAAATTGAGCATACGTGTGAATGTGAGTGTCTCTCGCTCTGACCACCCTGCAACACACTGGCAACCTGTCCACTGTGTAGCCTGCCAACAGGCTCCAACCCTGCCCCCATAAGCGGCCAAGAAAATTTATATTATGAAATTAATATATAAAATAAGTGTCCCTGACAAGAAAAACTTGTCTTACTCTTACCTTAAGCAGTTGTTATGCAGTTATGGATATTCACTCAAATACCTGCATTTCTTGTCTCTGACTTCTAACCTCTGAAGCTGAACGGCGGTTCTGAGTTAGTGGCAACTTTTAACATAATTTCCTTGTACTGACACAGATGACAAAAGCAATAAAAATGCAGACTGTGTTTGCTTTATTTATAAATCGGTGCAATTTCTTACATATCTTTTTTTCATACTCTCATCATATCTTCAAAACATTCCCCACTTTAAACACCATCAAGCCATAATTGTACACATATAACAAAGACATTTGGTCTGCACTATAAGATAGCATCAGTGAACATTAGTTATATTTTATATCATTATTTAGGGGTTAGTTGTTATTCTATGATTTAGAAGCCAATTCATGCTTGTTTTTTTTTTGTTTATATGACACTGCTCACTCATAACATCTTATTGGGATTTTCCAGTCCACCTTAAAACGGCCATAACACCTATAGAGGGCAGTGTTTAGTCATTTCATGTAGCATTAGGAAAAATGTGAAAAATAAAAGAAGCTTTTGCTTAAAAATAATAATTTTTGTTTCCTGAGTTCAGTCAGTTTGTTGATAATATATACCTTTCCCTTTCTTTCATGGCACAGTGACAGGAAACAGACTTCTTCTTTTCTCAGGCTTCCAAAATCTCAAATATGTCACATCACATTTGACTTTGTACTCAAAACATGATGCAACATGTTATCAAACCCTAATATACTGTTACATGTTACAGAGACAACTCAGATACCGCAAACCTTTCTTTGATGAGTTTGATCAACTTCTGCTTGTAATTTGCAGTAACTGTCACTTCGCTTTGGCACCAACAATCATTTCCAGTCTTAAGTTACTAACTAATACTAAGCAGCCATGCTCAGTTTCTGTTAAACAGTTGTTCTGATGACTTCCAGGCAGACTGCTCTGATTAGAGTGGGAAAAGTCTCAGTCTTGTTCTTAGTGGATCTTTATGCTGTATTTGATAACCACGACATATTACTAGACACGCTGAAGAAATACTGTGACATTCTAACAAAGACCTAAACAGGCCTGAATCCAGTCTAAGAGACAGAAACCACTTTGTACTGATCAGAAATTACACGTCCACATCCTCAAAACTTTCTTGGGAGTTCCCCAAGGCTCTATGTTAGGTCATCTTCCATTTAAAATTCATCAACTCCAAACAACAAATGATATGCATTATAAGAAGTACTTGCTCATCTGCCTTCTCACACATTTGAACTTCAGTGACATACCAGTCTTAATCCAGAGGGTTCAATAAGACACCAGCTAACCATTTGCAACTTGAAGAGCTCCAACTCTTCTGGGAAGGATATCCACAAGGTTTAAGATTGTTTATGCTCATTTGTGAAGATAAACATTGATACTAGAGAAGGCCTGCTCGAATTCATCCCAAAGGTGCTCTATAGTGTTGAGGTCAGTACTCTGTGCAGGCCAGTGATGTTTTTCCACATTAAACTCATCCATGTCTTTATGGGCCTTGCTTTTTGCACTAGTGTGCAGTCATGTTGGAACAAATGGGGCCAACCCCAAACGTTACCCACAAATTTGGGAGCATGAAATTGAACCATTATGAGTCCCTTTCACAGAAAATAAGGGGCCGAGCCCAACTCCTGAAAAACAACCCCCCCCCCCTACAGAATATAAACCAAATGTGCGACAGCCCACGACGTCATCACCCGCAGGTGGCTGCCATATTGTTTTGCTCCCACAGCACTGAATGAATGCACAGCTGCATTATTATTATTTTTCCCTGCCTGAAAGCAGGTTATTCACTCTGAAAGCCACACATTAATATCTGCAGCTTTTGAACAGTTTCTCTTATAAAAACCTTGGGTTTTAATACAGTGACACTTCAGTATTAAAGGTATTAAGTGATCAATTACAATGTATGTATATTTTGCACACATGCCACAAAATAAAATTAGGATGCTTATAGGTCATGGATTATTATAATTTTAATATCTGTACTAAGTTTCCAGCATTTGCATGATTTTGCAATTAGAAGCCTAATATGATAAGATGATGATGCTGATTAAGTTATTCACATGTCAATTCAGATTGACGACTAAAAGAAAACTGGAGAAGGCAGCTGTCCCTGTATCCCATAATCTAAATCAAACTTTCAGATGTATTATTTTCTCTACAACGTCTACATGAAATTCAGAGTTCAGCACATTCTAATTAGTCTGGATGAAAATTCAAATCAGCCAATGCAACAGGAACAGAAAAGTCAACATTGAGCATTTTAGGAATGTATTTATTATATAGAAAGGACAATACATCATGCTTGTCATGTCAGTGAGTCAATCCGGGTTAAACAATCACACTTTTTCAATTTGCTCTGCTCACTTCCATTTTTACCCTTCATAAATGAGGCATTGCACAGTTTGATATAATAGTGCCCTGAGCAGATGACAGATGAGCATCGCAGACATTAACATCCACTTAAGACACCTGAAATATGAAGAAATGGCACAATGTTAAACCTTTCAAAGCATACACACACAAACAATAATTTGAATAATTGTGGACTGCACATTATGCCTACATGCATCGCCCAACAAAACCACAGTAAGTGTTCTTACAAATACTGATATGCTAATTCAGGAAATACATCTCAGAATTTAACTGAATTTTGATATTGTACACAAATGGATTTCTACACACGCTTTAGGCAGCAATTTTCAAGCTCACCTGTTTGCTTTTCGAAAAGTTGAAACCTCGCTGGCCACTGACTTAACATATATGGGCGTGTAATTTATTGTTTGAACTTAAAACTGACTTAGTTTCATCATGTTTTCTTGATCACAAAATAGTCTGTTAATACCCAGAGTGCTCCATTGTCAAAACCAGATGCCACTTCATTATTTTTTTGTGCTACTGTTGTGGTTTACGGGAACAAAATGCATCTTTCTCACACTCTATCTGCATAGGTTTCAGAAATAATCAGAAAGAATGAAATAATGCGAGTACTCACATGTCCCTGTCTTTCTCTGGGTGATGAAAGCAATGAAAACAGACATTTAAGCCCATCCTTGGATCCAGATCGCTTGCTGCAGTTAATGACACTGCAGTAGCATTTGTTGGAGCATTTAGCCTGGCAGGTAGTATTTGATTTCTCCATTTTTCTGCAGATCAAACCACGATCGCAACAATGATACCTCTGGGATCAAAACAAGGTGGTGGTTCGGGGAATGATGTCACTCACAAACCAGCCCAAAGCAAGGTTGCACATTCTGTTCAATTTACATTCTGTGCTCCCCTCCACCAAACTTTACTCTGGGCACAATGCAGTCAGACATGTGCTGTTATGCTAAACTCATTCCATGAAGCTACACACTGATCTTGCGCTAATCTGAAGGCCACATAAAGTCTGGAGGTCTGTAGCAAATGACTCTGCAGACAGTTGCAGACCAGTGCGCACTATGCACCTAAGCATCTGCTGACCCCGCGGCATCACTTTATGTGGCCTACCACTTCATCACTGCTATACTACTACAGTACTAACAGTAATGATAAAATTCCATGACTGGACTTGTTGCACAAGTGGCACCCTATCACGATACCACACTGGAATTCACTGAGCACCTGAGAGTCACCCATTCTTTCACAAATGCTTGTAGAAGCAATCTGCATGCCTAGGTGCTTGGTTTTATACACCTGTCGCCATGGAAGTAAGGGTGAGTGAATATTTTTTGCATCATAATGTATAATCATAATTATACAGGAGACAGATTTAAATAATGACATTTTAGTTTGAGGTAAAACTTAATTAACTGCCTGGTGCCAAAGAACAATGAAATGTACTGCTCTGCTGCAACCAAAACCACAACAAATAACCAGAAATACAAACAACCAGCCTCCTGCGAAATTTTCAATTGGGCTTATAAACTTTATCACAGATTTACTTAGAGTAAATAAGAATAAGCGGTTTATACATTCACCTAAAAAGCAAAAGATTCCCAGTTTGATCCCGGGAGGGACACATCACTTGACAAGAAAGGCATCCAGCTTACAAAAAAAAAGGTTTTGGGATTCCACCAAAGGGAGCTCACAATAACTGTGATACATGTTTTATTGTAAAATGGGCAAAAAAAATAACAAGAAAATGCATAAACGTGCATAAACAAAAATAAAAGACCATTTGTGTATATGCACCCCCTCAAAGGTCCACTTTAGGCCATAAAATTCATGTTTACTATAAACAAAAAAATAAGCAGCAAGAACAACTGGAATTTGCTATTTTAGGACAGTGTAATATGGAAAATGTTAAAAGACACTAAAAAACAAATTTTTGATTAACATAGTCACATATGTATTCACTTCAGTAAATTTAAAACGACTCAACGAGTCCCTCTGCAGGCCTATAGCACTTTTAAGGTGGACTGAGACAGAAAATAGGAAGTCATGCTCAGCTTCTCATTTAACAGATGGGGTCTACACGGCTACGTCTATCTTCTGGGTTACAACCTTGTAACGGCGGGAAAGTGTAGCCGTGGTGTGCTGGTGGTGTCTCATTAATAACGTGCACAATTAACATCGCTCCATGCCAAAGTCAGAGGAATTTTGTGTTTTTATGGTGCAATATTTACAGACTTAAACTTGTGCAACTTATCAAAAATTAGCCTGCAGAGCCCGCGCATTCTCAGCTACAACTGCAGGAAAACAAATTTAATTACATTTAAGGGCCCAGACTATTTTCCAGGTAATAGCCTGATTCAGAATCGACGGTGACGAAAAGAGTAGCTAACGCTGGGAAGCGCGGAAAACAATGCAGTGAAAGGGATGCATAGCTCACCCCAATTAAATCTCGTGTATGATTTTAGTGTAATTTTTCATAAAATATTGATTCAGCAGACATACCGTAAAGTGAAAGTGCGCGTTTATTGTTGCTGTGATGGCTGTTCAAATTTGCGACCGCTTCCGGCCGTACGTGACGTCCCCGTGGCTCCGGAGGAAACGACGGCGCAGAGTTTTAGTTCCGCCGGAGCTGTCGTGAGGGCGATGAGGATAATCGGGTGTCCTAGTTTATCAGCTTCGGTGATGACACAGGAATTTTGATTGGGGGGAAAAAACATCTTCTGCTTTCATGATCCGTTTAGGTAGGAGAAAGTTTATATTACAGTACAATATGTAACTGTAACTAGACAGTGACGTACACATTTGTTTTCTTTTATTTTAATATTTGAGTAAAGTACATATACAGTATAAAATATATTTTATTTTTATTTTATATTTGGTTAAGTCCACAGACAGTAAATATATATATTTTTATTTTCTATTTTCATTATATTTTAGTAAAGTATATAAACAGCATAAAAGATACATTTCATTTTATTTTATATTTGGTAAATTCCATAGTCAGTAAAGAATATATATTCTATTTTTATTTTATTTTTCTTTATATTTGGGTCCACAGACACAAAAAAGATGTTTTATTTTTTATTTTATGCTGCCTAAATGTAAAATTGATGTAAAGAAAGTAAGAAAATATAGAAGCTTGTTTCTGCCAACAAAAACTAGCTTCCATACATTCCATCCAAAAGTCAAAACTCTGGGTTATTATCTCTAAACGGATCTCCTGCACACTCTTGAGACTGTGCTGGGAGACATGGCAAACCTTCTTGCAATGGCATGCATGGATGTGCCATCTGGGAGGAGCTGGGCTACCCGTGCAACAACTCATTGGCGACAGGCTGGGAATCAAACCTGCGCCCCAACGCGGTCGCCGGCTTCACCACTAATTCACCCAGTCTTTTTCTTTTAAATCTAGTTTTCAATTTTATTTCATTCCAGATTTTTAACTCATATTTAATGCCTACCTTTGTTTCATATTATTTTGCTCTAAAGCCTCTATAAATATTCATATTTCAGTGCCTTCATCAGCAGAATCTGAGCAGGACATTGTTTTATTTATCCAGTATCAATTCATAAAATTCCTTCTTCATGGAAAAAGACCTTACAATAATGAGAAACACAATTATTCCCTGTAATCAAGGACCGAATCTTTTTTTCCCAGATAAAAAATTAGAAACTTTTTTTTAACAATAATTAGAAATCACGACGTACTCACAAGGAGCAGCTCTGCATTTACTACTTGACATTCAGTTTCAGAGTAGTTTGCTTCACCAGATTCCTGGTGACTAACTCAGCTCTGCCCTCTGCAGGCTAATTTGCTAAGTGCTAAAAGAAATATTGGATCATCGTAATAACGGCGCACAGGTAGAAAATGTGTTCAATTGTCTCACTATAAATTTCTAAAAGTTATATTGCATGTGTGTTATCTACATCTTATATTCGTGAGTCACTTTTTGGCGCAGCAACTGCAAAATTAAGCATTTTTGATGTTGGATTTAATCAGGATAAACAGGATCTGCTCATTCAACAACTCTGGCAGCAGTTGCGTTTAGAAAATCTTTCGATTTTGCTCAGAACATGAGTGTTTAAGAACTACGATAAAATATCTTCATCCCATAAGGATTTGAAGTCGGAAAAATGTACAAAAAAAAAAAACTTTAGCTGAGGGAGTGGAATCTATTTAAGTGGCAGATGGTACCACAGATTGTAAGAACTTTCTCGTTACTGCATTATTATTTTTAGTGTTTAAGTCTATTTAAGCTGGTTATTTGTGTTTGCAGGCCATTTGTGTTTGAATCCAAGGATATGCAGTGCTGTGGGAAAAACAAGTTTTCTCTATGACCGTCAGACTCACCTTGTTGGAAGAATTTTTGCCACCTCTTTTAAAGTCACACCATCATTTCATTTAGGTTCAGTCTGGACTTTGACTGCAGCACCTTGATTCTTTTTCAGTCTTTGTTGCAGACTTCCTGCCGTGCTTGGGATCATTGTCGTGCTGCATGACCCAGATTCAGCCAAACTTTAGCTTTTGACGCATTTTTATACAAGATGCAAGATGAGCAGGTCCTCTTGTCGGCGTTTATGTGGGATTTGGTTTTCTCCGAACATCTCCACTTTGGTCTCATTTGTCCATTGACAAGAGGCTTTCTCCTGCAGCCCTTCCAAACAAGCCATACTTGATCAGTCTTTCCTAGTTATACTGCCCTGAACTTTAACATTTAGGATGCTGAGTCCTGTAGAGCACTTGGATTTTTTTTTTTGCAATGATTTTTGACCTTGGAGTGAATTTGCTGGATCTTCTCCTGTTAACTCACCTGAATGCTCCAGACCTGCAAAATGCTCAAACTTCTGCTTTTATCGAGGTACACAGTTGTTCAAGTGGAAGCAATAAACACGTACTTGCACTTTAGAGTCCTGTGAAAACTTTTTATAACTGTATTTTGTGCAGATTTTATCCATAAAACTGAGATGAGGTGGTGAAAAATAAGTATGAAAAAATAAAGGAAAGGCATGTGCAAAGTTTTGTTCAGAAGTACCTAAATAGACTATCCATTCCCACAAAAGGTAGGCTCAATTTTCATTTGAAGACTGCATGACTATTTTGATCCCATGCAGGGAGAAGTGTTACAGCAGGAGAACAGATGCCTGGCACCCATTACATGGACAATGAGCAGCTACTATGGCCCATTATGATTGCGAAGAAAAAAAAGAGAACTTTCCAAAAGCAAGAACCAAATAGACAAAGAACGGCATTCGGAGAAGAAAAAGGCAAGAAACAAATGAGGCAGATTAGGTTGCGCTGGGTAGCTGGATAAAGGGGGCAGGGAGGGGGGGTGAGTATGAAGTAAAGGCAGAGTGGTGAGGTCAGCAATCAATCAGAAGAATGCAAGAGGAGAAAAGGAAATATGCAAATGTGTTTATATGTGTAAGGAGGCGAGAGAAGCTGTCAGTTCAAAAGGAGAGAGGCTGAGAGAAAATGACAGACGTGGCCTGAGGAAAGGAAAGGAGCGTTTGAGAAAGACAACCCC
>VOQJ01023095.1:61537-75097 GCA_015052665.1 Apistogramma diplotaenia | reverse complement strand
AATAAGTTTGGATGCAGATGAACTGTGACACAGTAGAAAGCATTCATTAACCAGTCAGCTACGAGAAATGAGTGAGTCCTCCTGAGACAGCAGAGTTGCAGAGGGTGTGGATGATGGGATTAAATATGCACTTTAACTAAAATGAATAAGTGCTGTTTATGTGGGAAGAATAATCATGGCTTTCCTGACCTATATTACGCTAGAAATCAGTTGGGATCATTTTTATCAACTTTATGCCTCATCATGCTACACAGTGATGAAGGATGTGTGAACTTCTGACTCCTGATGCAGGGCAGACTAGAAGAAGCTCTGGTGTGGAAGAACTGAATGTTGTGTTTTACAATGTGCTTCTGATTCTCACACACACACACACACACACGCACATAAATACACCAGTGGGTGACAGGGCTGCCGTACAAGACAATGCTGTGCCATCAAGAGTTACAAGTTAATGTAAATATTGTTTGTTTTAAGGCAGTTTGTTGATGACTTGACATCTATGAACTAAAATCATGCACCAGTGGAAAATCGTGTTTCGTACTGTAATTATAAATTACCTGAATTCTATGTGTTCCTTCTATATATATATATATATATATATATATATATATATATATACATACACACATACATATACATCTTTGGTTACAACTTTGCTCACTCTCTGCTTCATGTGGTAATCACCTGAAATGGTTTTCCAGCAGTCTTGAAGGATTTCCCTGAGCCCTTGTTGGCTGCTTCGGTCCAACTCATCCCAAAACATCTCAACTGGGTTTAGATCAGGTGATTGTGGAGGCCACAATCTGATACAACGCTCCATCACCCTCTTCCGTGGTCTTATAGCCATTACATAGGCTGGAGGAGTGGTGGGGTCACTGTCCTGTTGAAAAACAAATGATGGTCTCACTAAGCACAAACTAGATGGGATGGCATGTCACTGCAGAATATGGTGGTTGCTGTGCTGGTTAAGTGTGCCTTGGATTTGAATAAATCACCAACAGTGTCACCAGCAAAGCACCCCCATAACATCACACTTCCTCCTCCATACTTAAAGGTGGGAACTACACATGCAGGAACCATCTGCTCATGTTTTCTGTATCTTACAAAGACATACAATCATTGCACCCTAATGTTAACATGCGGTTTTACCTCTGTCGCACAACATGTAAATCTCGGTCTTCCTTTCCTGGGGTGATCCTAATGAGAGCCAATTTCATCACAATGTTTGATGCCCTTTGCGAGTGTTCTTGAGGATACCTTCAAAGTTCTTGAATTTTTTCAGACTGACTCACCTTCATTTCTTAAAGCAATAATGGACTGTTTTATTTCTTTACTTAGTTCAGTATTTCTTGCCATAATATGCTTCAGAACATTACTCAAATAGGACTATTCACTGTATACCAACTCTACCTCTTCACAACACAACTGACATTAAGAGGGTAAGAAATTCAAGAAATTAACTCTTGACAAAACACAGCTGTTAAATGAAGCCATTCCAGGTGACTACCTGATAAAGCTGGCTGAGAAAATGCCAAGATGTGCAAAGCTGTCATCTAAGCAAGCGGTGCCTAGTTTGAAGAATCTAACAATAAAAATAAAACATGCTCAGCTTTGTTTAACTGATGTCATCACATCAGATTTACAAACATATGAACCCCACAGAGTAGCTTAGTCACCATTTGATTGGCAACAATTAACGTGTTTTGCTTAAAATTTCATATCAGTATTCTTTACATATACAAACTAGCATAGAAAAAATAACTTTAAAAAACGTTATTATCTTCATACCTTTACTTATAAATGAAGTCCATGCACCGCTCCTCTTGAAGAAAAGCATCGATAACTTGTTTGCTAACCGTTTACTGTAGCTTGCTGTCTAATTCTATTATTCTGCAGCCGAGTTGTAAGAAGAATCCCTGGGATCACCAGCGCCCCCTGTCATGAGGCACAAGAACTGCGTGCCTCACATGGCTTTTCGCAGCAGTTTTATGATCGCTCAGCACAAGAATACGTTACACACATACAGTTGTTCATTAAAAAACACTGCATTATATACACCAGCTAAAATACAGAACATCCTCTGACTGCACGTCAGTACTCGAAATCCATTTGGACACAGATTTTTTAAAGGACATTTTTTATAGGGCTCTTATGGTAGAGTTCAGTAGTTTCATTTTACAGGCAATGGTGAGATTATTATTGAGATAACAAACTGCATTTTTTTCAGAACTGCAAAAATAGTATTTCCTCTGCTTTTTAACATGTTAACATGAGCCTGACAAAATCACCTTTGATTATTGTTACCTTAATTTTACCAGGAAGTCTTTTATAATGGAGACAGTAGCCATGTGAACTCAAAACCATCTCAAAATACTATAAACACAACATTAAATATAAATCACAACAATATATACAATATAAAATAGTCATTATATAAGACATTAAAACATTAAATATCATCTCAAGAGAAACAGTTACAAGCATAGTAAGAAAATGCTGTTTTCTCCAGATATGTCCTAACTCGAAGTACACCAAAGTGTACTTAGTGTACTTAGTCCTAAGTACACCAAAAGGCATCCTTTTTGAAGAGTGTAGGTGGTAACTATTGGCACTAGGACAGAAGTGTACAGAGGTAAACTGGAAGTCAATATAAAATGGCTTTGGAAAGGTAAATATATCAGTGCTGTTTACTTCGAATTGTCAGTGATGGCCAACCCACCAAATCATAATAGGAAACATTGAGAATGATGAAAAAACACAGAAATTCACCATTTCTGGGGATTAAGGGGTGGGTAGGTTCATCCAGATCCATACCTGTGTGCAGTACATTTTTGGATAAGACATTCAATCATTCTCTTCGGCCAGCCCTCTGCCCAGTGTGAATGAAGGTCCAAATATTGCACTATCATAAACAGATTTCTCCCTAGATTCACACACTGCAAATGCAATAGGACAGAATGGCAGCATATTTGTTTTAAAAATAACAAAACAGCAGATACTAAGCCCAGTGGTCATGGCGACGCACTGGCCAGCGACTAAATTGGGAGCCAGTAATGATCCTTCCACAGGTTCATCAACTTTTATGACCTTTAAATTGTCAAGTTTGATTACCGAACATTTTTTTATACACACAAAATAACGCTGGAAACACCTGCAGCTGTGTTAACAATCTTATCAGCACACGCAAAGCCAGCTCCTCACAGTAGCACAGTGCAGAAAATATTTCAAGTTACATGATTCGATCTTGGTTCTGATTGGTTCTAAGGATGTAGTGGCTTTTGTGGGCAATAGGAAGTGCCATTTAAAGACCTTTGACCATTTGCGTTTGACAACACAGGACGATTTGATTGGTGTATGGTGGAAAGGATTCTGATTATCTCATTCATCAGTTTTTGCATCTGAACTCTTCATATGTATTTCTTCACAGTTTGTCTGGCTTTAGTGTTACTCTACATGATTGCACTCTTCTGGACTGAGATTTCATATGTTGTTCCTGGAATCTGCAGGAGCTACTCTCCCAGTTTGGGGTTACTGTTCCGGTTACCACGGATATCTTCACAAACAATCTAGCTCTTCTCTCAGCCCTTGGTATTTATCAGGCTTCTCGTGTTCCTTCTTGATGTTGCCATTTCTTCATAAGGTCAACATCATGAGGTCAACATCCATCACTATGGCTTTCTTCCTCTTCTTGTCCACCATTACTATGTCCAACTTATTAGCCATTACCAGTTTGTCTGACTGTATCTGGATGCCCCACAGGGTCTTAGCTCGGTCATTCTCTACCACCTGTGGGGGCGTATCCTATTTTGACCTCGGGACTTCCAGGTCATACTCAGCACAGATGTTCTTGTATGCCAGTGGTTTTCAGACTTTTTCTGCCGTGCCACACTTTGTCTAATGAGTTTTTTTTACATCCCACACCACATACACACACCCACACATGTATGTTTTTTCTTCATATATTCAGGTTCATAAAGTTTACAATTTGAGATGACTGTGTAAAACAGTCATCTGTTCCTTCTCCTCCTCCTTTATATCATTCTTGTATCATTAATATGACTAACACTACCACACAAATATCAGTCTTATCGACCTCCAGAACCTCTCAGACTGAAGGAAATGATGAAATTCAATCAAACCTCCAATGAACTGAGGTTGATTGATGACTTGGTGGAGGATTTCTGGCAATTGCATTTACAAGTGAAATCACATTTACAAGTAAAAAACCGACTCTTCACTTTCTCTGGGTGAGATTATTGTAAAATCAAAGGGTAGCACTAATATGGAATATCTCAATGGGTATAATGTAGCTGGAGAAAGCATGCATGAATATTGGACTCTTCCAGTGACGTGCAGTCAGGGGAGGCAGGTGAGGCGCATATAAAATTAAAAAATTAATGAAATGGTTATATTTATTCAGTCATTTGTATTATAAAGTTCTTTTCCATTTGACTACACAATTTTTTTTTCAGAATTGCTGAATTTTCACATTTACCGTTCAAATACTAAGAGGAGAAGAGCAGTGAGGCAGAAGCCCACTGAGCTTCGCTATGTTTTGCGCACTGACTATGCTAACTGTGCTGCATGCTATGTAGTGAGACCGTATTGCTGTCCCTCTGCATGTCGCTATCAAATTCGAACACTTTCACTATATGAACTAAATTTCTATATTTTAGCTGGTGTATATAACACAATGTTTTTTAAATCAACAACTGTCTGTGTGTAACGTATTCCTGTGCTGTCAAGAGTCTTCAGAAGTAGCTAATCAAAAGCACTTCACGACCTGATCGTCATAAGTGTGACCACTTTTATAAAAGCAGATGTTCCAGCAAATTCACCCCAAGATCAGTTAATGCAATGGTCAGAGAAGCTGCAAAAACCCAAGCGCTACATTTCAAACTCCACAGGCCTCAGTTAGAATGCTAAATTTTAAAGTTCATTATAGCACAATTACAGAAATACTGAACAAGTGTGAACAAGTGAAAACCTGCATCTGAATGAACCACAAGCCTTCAGGAACAATGTCCTTTGGACAGATGAGATGTTTTTTCATAATGCACAGTGGCATATTTGGTAAAAACCAAACACAGCATATCAGCACAAACTCCTTATACCAGCTGTCAAGCATGGTGGTGGAGGGGTGATGATTTGGGTTTGTTTTGCAGCAATAGGACCTGAGCAGTCATTGACTGGACCATGAATTCCTCTGTATGCCAAAATATTCTAGAGACAAATGTAAGGCCATCTGTCCAATAGCTTAAGTCTGGCTGAAACTGGTTCATGCAACAGGACAATGACCCTAAACACAGCAGCAAATCTTAAACAGAATGGCTGAAGAAGAAAAGAATCAAGGTACTGCAATGTCTACACCAAGGTCCAGGCCTCAACCTAATTGAAATGCTGGGGGCGGGGGGCTTATGAGGGTTGTGCATAAACAACTGTCTGCAAACTGAAGCAGCACTGTAAAGAAGAGTGAGCCAGAGTTGCTCCACAACAATGTGAGATACTCACAAGTTATACTGAAAACCATTACTTTGTGTTATTGCTGCTAAATCATGGGGTGTGTTTAGTTATTCACACACTGATTCTCCATTTTGATTACACTGTATAATATTTCATTGCTCATCCCAGGTTATATTTACTTAATTGTAAGACCTGCTAATGATGGTATCATTTGTTATAGTGTCACACACACACACACACACACACACACACACACACACACAAAACCCAACTTAGCACTGAAAGAGGATGTGCTTCTTTTAACCATTTTCATTATACTTTAGACACTAGAATTTATGACATTCCATTTATGACTTTATGAAATTCTATTGCCTTGGCTTGTTTTTCACTCATGATGAAGTGTATAGTTAATTTAACTTTTATACCATATTTCACATTTGCACTGATGTCAAATGAGGTTGCTTTTAAAGTTTTAGTTTTGTTGGTATACATTTCATCTGGATATGGGTCTTAGCAATACGAAGATAAACTTTGAAAGTCACTTTCAGTCAAGGCTACCTCCAAATGTTATTTGAGGCTTGGCAGCAAAGTTCCACGACAGGTTGTGCCCCCGCTGCCCTAGTTGCCGCTTGGCCCTCCTTTGCTCTGTATGGTGAAAGCACTGCTCAGTACTGGCATGCCTGCAGAGAGGCTGTGTGTAGGGGGTGTGGGAGGGTGTTGGTGGTTATGTGTGTTGGGGTGAGTTGGCAGGGCTCGGCCATAAAAAAAAAACACTGTCAAGCAGCATTTGTGACTTACACTAGGTTAAATAATTTCCTTCATCGTTCAACGAGAAATGGAATTTTTTGAAAACTATCGGCTTTCAAATATTTGAACAAAGTAAGTTCCACCAGATTTGAACAAAGTCATTTCCACCACATTTATTTGCCTCATCATTTCAAAACATGCCACAATACACCACTGACATCCCGATGACACTAAAGGGAAAATGAGTGAAATGTGCCCTTCATAAAATGACAAAATAAAATAGGTTACAAGTGGCTCATAAAATTGTTGATTTATGGAAAAGATATTTTCAAAAAAAAAATCTAGCTTTCAAAGAATTGCTTTAATTTAGTGAACAATTTTTTTAAAAAAAGGATGCTGCACCGATTCATATGTTCAACTCAGGAACTGAGAATAAACACAAAACGAGTATTGCTTCACTTTTCAGCTATTAGCACAATTAAGCCTTGAAAAAAAGTGACCTATTCACATAGCATCTACATTACTTTATCAGTCCTTCCTCAGTCTCAATCTGCAACATAAAATAGGAACTTTTTTGTTGGCATGAACAGCAGGAACAATGTCACTCGAGGATGGATTTAGGGGATGAGTGCATAGGGATGTAGGTTAATATTCTTCTTCTGTCACATGGCACACCCACACATGCGCTTGTTATGTGTGGGCGCTTGTTGACACGGTATCGCAGAAGTGTGCAGCGGTGGCAGAAAGGCAGAGACTGTATAACATTAGACAATGCAAAATCTACTTAGCAACCTGTCACAGATTGTCTTAGATTTCCAGTGTTTCTGAGCTTATTTCAGAAGAAGCTTCATAATTCTTTGCCTTGGCAACAACTTTATTTATGGCCAGTAAGCTATGAGCACTTACATGACATTGTTTTTAGTGTCCAAATAATGATGTATTTTTTTTAAATAGCAAAAGATGAAAACGCACAAATTGCGTAGGTTTATACATTGTAGCTTTAAGGAACACAGTTTTGCATTTACTGCACTGGTAACACTATTCATGATTTTAAAGTGCTTTGATTTAAGTCGTTAATTCAACCACCACCAGAAAAATTAAAGGGTGAAATTAAGACGAATGTGAGTTAAAATTTAATGCTGAAAATTAGCCGAGACTGACAGATGGCTGCCCATTAATGTTTTCCTAAGTATGTTCCATACTCAAGGAATTTAGTGCATAACAATAACAAGCACAGCAAGGAAAATTTTTAAAAAGTAAAATCAAGTACTGCAAGTAAAAATACACAAGCTGTACTTGCTGACACACACTGCGCACACAGACACTGCGAGCACCTGCTGAGAATGTCTGAGTCTGGACATGACCCTGTCAAGAGTCTTCAGGAGATTAATTTTCCAGGCCTGTTTCTTTAGATAAAAACTGAGACTGAATTAGAAATGTGAGACAGGGGGAACAAATCTGAAAATGATATACATTTCAAAGGGATTAAATAAATCAGCACATTTCTCAGTTCCTTCATTTGTCCTTTGTTTCAAGCCAGTATTTTTTGAGGAAAGTAGCCTTGTCAAAATGTATGAAGTAGCTTCGAGAATATCCAGCAGAAATTGTCAATGGAAAATGAATCCAGGGACGCCATGCAATAGTAATCAGGAGAGGGGGGGAAAAACCCCTCCGAGTAATTTATCCTCCAAAGTAATTTCAGTATTTATGGGATTCACCTTCAAAATGTAATGTGGCATGCAGGTAGAAAAAACATAGGAAATGAGAAATCCACCGAGGAGAGTGAAGAAGAGGCAGAGAGAGGCAGCGAGACGGGGAGGGAGCGAAATCAGCGAGGGAGTCATAAAGTAAGTCATCTCCACAGTCTGCCATCCAGACAGGTTCCCTGTGACCTCCAGCACCAGTGCCCTTCACATCTGACATTGTTTGGAGGACACGCTGGAAATACGAGGCTGTTACAGCCACCCCCCATATTTGAATGCACTTATTATGTCTCTGTCTGGATAAGAGCATCTGTTAAATGACTGAATAGTAAATTGTGTGCTGAGGACAGCAGACTAGCAGGGCAGATAAAGGAGCTTTGTCTTAGTTACATTTCAGCAGGTAGCAGCACGGCTTAGACTGCCAACAGGTTTTGCTACTGTGCAAGCCTAATGGTGGATGACTGAGGGGAGGAGAGGGAGTCACTGGTAGAAGAGATGCGATTTTCCACTTGTCCAAGCAGTTTTCTGTGAAATTACATATGAGTTGCCTTGCACACAAAACGCATTGGATGGTCTGGAGTTTGGAATATGCATTATCTGTTATGTGGCAGTTAATTATGGAATAAAAAAGATTGCACGACTTTGACAGGAAATGCAAACTTTTTATTAAATATTATTTGTATGATTATTATTAATTTGTCGTCTTTTTGATTTTATCAGTTTTATGGGAAGACAGATTCATAGAAATGCAGTGTGATGTGTTAAATGTTCAGTCTGAAAACAGAATGATGCTTCCTGTTAATTGAGTGAACATATTACTATTCACAGGCATTTTGAAAGGTGCTATTTTCCACTGGGAATGTGGAAAAAAATGATTTGATAGTGTGTTAGCTGTATAGAGCAGAGCTAGCATGACTCTACACTTGTGAATTACCTTCTTACCTAATCCTGTACATTTTTGCTCAAATTCTTTTTGTTCACGTTGTGGGAAAACTGCCAACCCTGCATATTCTTACTTTACATTTATTTGCTCTTTAGGGAAATTCACCTAGGTCCTAATTTTTAAACTTGTGTTCCGTATTACTTTAATCAGCTTTATGTCACAGGGGGAAATGTTATTTTTCCAGCCATTTATGAGATCATCAAGGTAAAATAACTCTGCTCTTACAGCATATACCTCTTTATTTACAAATAACAGTAAATGATCAATCAGAATAATGATAAATGTATATCAGTACTGAGTCCAGTGATTACTAAGCAGACCTGCTGAGCATATAGACACTGTTAAGTAAGATGCTGGCTTGCAGGTGGGGATGGAAAAAAAAGTTGCTTCTGTTTTTGTTTTTTTTTTAACTTCTAAAGATTGTGCGTTTCTACTTGAACACCACCCAGAACAGTTTTCTTTCAGCTGATCAGAATTCTTGGCTTGCCTTTCTTTTCCTTCAAATCTGCTATTTAAGGATTGCACCCCCTCCGAGCTATTGTACCAGTGCCACTGCTCTAATCAATCACAGACCATGCCGTGTGTGTGTGTGTGTGCGTGTGTGCGTGTGTGCGTTCGTGTGCATGCTTGCACATTCTTAAAGGGGTGTTTAGCTAATGCTATTTGAATGATTATGAGCCCTTAAACATCAAGCCTATTGCCAAATTGCCCTTGACACAGAAATATGTTGTTAGCTAAGATAATGTGCTGCCCATTATTTTAGGCTATAGTTCCCTGCCAGAATGCAGGATTATTTGGAGCTTGCAGGGTGGCAGCAGCTGCACACTTAGAGATACACAGAACATGGAACAGGGAGCATCTCCACCATTATGTTGCCGGTTATGGAGACAAAAAAGAAAATTGCAGGTTATACCTAAAGGAAAAACAAAACAAATGCGCTCTACCATACATATATACATACAATATGAATTCTGTTTTACATAAAACAATACTTTTTGTGGGAACAGCTCATTTAATAATTGCTCTTAAAATAATAATAACACACCCCGGGGGTTTAAAAAAAATAACTTTTACACAAGGTACATAGCTACAAAGACTTGGTACATTTTGAAACTTCTCAAGCTCCATTTCTCAGTAAATCTAAGAAAACTCTTCTTGCTTTAGCCCGGTGAGTTACACATCAAAAGGGGCTGAAGGAAAATGTATTAAATATGTGGAAAATACAAGTAATTTAACAAAAATATAAAAGTTTTTCATTACAAAGTAAGATTTGTGAGCTATACCCGTTGCTAGTATTGCACATGCATGCAAGTTATTCTACACTGTATTTCAGTATAATTCAGATGCCTGTGTATTTTAATTAGTTATTCCATGTCCTCTCTGAAGAGGCTTAGAAGCATAATAATGCTTTCTGATCAAACAAGTAAATTAAATCAAGTAAATCTTTTCCAACTCAATAACTGAGGCACTTTGATTGGTCAATATGATCAGAAAAGTGCTACAGTCCGGTCCGTGGCCATTTACAGGGTTTGAAAAATACTGAGGTCCAAAAACGAAGCTCGCCACAGGTTTCAGGCATGCTGGAGAGGGAAAAGAAGAAAAATTCCAGGACAGTATTTGTACATTATAAGATGTTTTGAGGGCAAATATGGCTTGTGTGGTACGTCTGAGTTTTTCCCCTGTGAGTCCCCCCTCTGCTCTTTCTCTCAGCCCCATTTTCTGCGTCACTCTGCTTTTCATAACCTGCTCCATGTCTTTCATCTCCTCTTGTCTCTCTCCCTGTAACATTACATTCCTTCTGTTCATTTCTCTCTTCATCTCTTTCCACTCGATTTTCGGTCTTTCCCCCCTCTGTACGCTCACTTTTCCTGAGACTCTCCACTTGTCTTTGCTTCTCGAGTGTACACATACATCGTCTTTGGATTTCTGTCAGCATTATTTTGAATTTAATGATCAAAGTCTGACTCAGATAATACATACAATGTTTCAAACAATCATATTTTATACAACAATTAAGAAACTATAATTATACTTGGTGTTTGTGTTGTTAAATTGGGCCTTCAGGCTCCTTTGTAATTACCAAAGAAAATATGTGTTTGTAAAAATTGGTCTGACATTGTTGGTAGTGTTAAACAGCACAGTAACATGAACATGATTATCATTGAAATAAGAAAGAAAGGTATTTTGGCAATGTACAATATGAAATGGCACAGTGGTGCAGTAGTCAGCGTTGTCAGAGACTTGGGTTCTAATTCAGTCTATCTGTATAGAGTCTTTCTATAAAGCGTTTGCATGTTCTCTCTGTGGCTGTGTGGGTTCTCTTCACTTACTCCCACAGTCCAAAGACGGGTGTTGATTGGTGACTGTCAATTGGAATAAAGTGAGTGTGAGCATGAATGGTTGTCCAACCTGTCCAGTGTGTACCCAACCTTTCACCCTATAGCCAGCCTATCTATCCATCCATCATCCATCCATCCATGAGCAGATGGATGATAATTGAATGGATAATTCAATTATTTTATACCTTTTATCATCTCCACCATGACCTTAATGTTAGGTATATCCATGGCTATACAACCATCACATGTGGGCAACAATTGTCACCATTAATAATGACAGTTCTTTTAGGTTTGGGTGCAAAAACATTTCCCTTTAAATTGCATTTACGTAAACAATCATAGAAACATTTTTCTCCACAATATTATTATTTCTTTGACGTTATGCAAATACTTGTGAGCTGCATGGCTTTTTAATAAATGGGGAAAGTATCACTGTGGCAAAACCAGAATATCAGGGCAATCACATTTCAAATAACTTACACCAGGTTCACCAAGTGTGAATATTATTTAAAAACTAGCACTGAATATTCATTGTGTCATACAGGGGGATATTATCATGCATGGGTGTCAAAAAAGGGAGTCTGGAAATCTGCTGGTGGTTGTAGCAATTAAACCAGTTTGTGTTTTGTGGGAAACTGTACAAATAGGTGTCCAATGCATGACAATAAATAAATGGGGACACAGCAGCTGAGACCATTTCTGCTTCAGAGGCTTGCCTTGGGTAAGACCGTGTCTGGAAGAATAACAAAACAGATGCATTGTACACAACCTGGCTGATGCATTCCACATAATACATCATTTAATCATTGAACCTTTGGCTCCACGAGAGAAGAGAGGAGAGCGTGAGGGAGACAGAGACAGAAATAAATGGCTCAAAATGAATTCTGAATCCATGAGAAGTCATATTCATATGAAGCTTTAATTTTAGAATCCTCATGAAGCAAAATGACCAAATGTATTATCAGCCAAGACTAATCCTTTTTATATAAATCCCTACTTTTCCCACTTTGTCTTGCTATGAGAGGTCCTCTGTGTCTGCTGGATGCTACTCACTCTCTTTATTCTTCCATAAAAACCATCAAATATTATGGGTGGATGGGGGAGGGAGGGGGGGGGGGAGACGCAATCTCATCCATCATGATCAATGTCTCCATGTGACTATCATATCATTTGAAAGCAAAACCCTACTCACCTTACCTGCAGTTCCCAATGAAGCAGAAAATAAGGCCAAAACATAGTCTGAGCATTACAGAGCATAAAACTGAATTGGAAAGCCAAGTAAAACAATAAATATCAAGTAAATAGACAACCCATATAATGGATTGTGCACAAGAACCTTTTGGATAATGCAATTCTCTCTCTTTCAGGCAGACAACATACTTACTGCACTGAACTGGATTTCTGGTCAATTCATATCGGGTGTGTTTATAATCCCATTATAGTTCATCCAACTACCAAAGTTTGATTCAATTTGAGTAAAACATGACTTGTGTGGCAGTTTGACAGACGAGACAAAAGTAAGATAAAAGAAGTGCCAAAAAAATAAGTCAAACAGTCGCACGAGTAAATCCTCTAATAGCACTAAGTGTAAAATGCTTTGGCAGGGAGTTTTGGTTGGCAGGGGTCTGAGGAGGATTATTTTTGCTGAAGTGACAGCTAACGCGTGAGAATATTGAGCTGGTTAAGCTACCTCCAGGAAGGATGATATGTGGCAATGCGGCAAGAGTGACCCCGTCAATTCTATCCCAACCAATTATTTATTCCAGATTCCTCCAATAATTACGATTAATGTTTCCACTTGTATCTGCTAGTTCTCCGAATCTTCTCTGTCTGGTGATGCAGTAATAAATAATGTAGAATAAATGGTAAATAAATAGTAATAAACCGACAAATCTCATTCATTTTGTATTAATTCACAGTGTTTTTCTTTATTATTTCTTTTAAAGCTGGAGATGATGTGTAAGTTGGGAAAATGTGGCAAGAAACATGTATGAGAATAAATGTGAACAATTGTTTTAAACTCCAGGCCATCAATAACATTACTTTGTCTAGCAATCAGACATTAACATATATGCACACATGACCTGATTATGAATCATAATAGCACCTTCTCCCACCAGCAATGTCCATATAGTGTTTATTAAACACTTTTTTGAAGGTTACTGTAAAATCCAGTGGAGCCCATAAAGGTTGTTGAAGGCCAAGTAGATTTAATCTTTAATCAATTCATTTTTGGCTCATAATCTCATCATCAGCTGGGCGTGGTGACTGATTTTTTTTTTTTTTTTTTTTTTTCTGGGTGGGTGTTTGGTAAATTTGGTCTTTTAATTCTACCTTGTCAGATTTGGGGGATGTTACAAACCCC
>VOQJ01023092.1:0-12148 GCA_015052665.1 Apistogramma diplotaenia | reverse complement strand
TTTTAGTGTAAAATTAAAAAAAAAAAAAAGTTTTTAATTTTTTCTTGCGGCATTTAAAGGATGTTTTTTTTTTTTTTTTTTTCCTTCAGTCACAAGATTGTGTGGCATTTCAACCTTTGTAATTCCTTCAACTGTACAAATACCGTCTCCACTCCTGAATGTCTCCTGTCATGGCAGTACACAGTGCCGGTATCTATGGTGACAGCTCAGTGCAGCATGTCTCTGCTCTAGCCTTTATCTGCTATTTATATCAAAACGACTCCAAACACAGAAATCGAAAAAGGACATCACTGTATTTGCTTAATTGCAGCAAATTCTGGGAACACAGTTGGGCTTTGAGATTGGGGCTTTTTCTTTTTTGACTGAACTGCTGGCAAATCTTGGAGGCAACGTAAATTTGCTATTTATGCATAAATCAATTATTGCACTATGATTTATAAGATGAGATTTTGTTGTAGAAACTTGTTTGTGTTGTTAGGGCATATTTATTTATTGATTGCGCTTCAAAACTGTGATTTTTTTTTTCTTCCCCCCCGAGTTTGATTGTAGTAGTTCTTGATTTGTAATGGGGCACTTTGATGCAGTGTGATATGTGTATTGCTACAATTGCATGAATGCTTTTAAATGTTAGCTCATATCATTTTAGTCCAGAAATTACACTGCTGACTATTGTGGTTGTTTAGTGATTTTGTTACTATTAAATTATTTTAATGATACTTTTAAAAGATAATTTGTTATAACAGACTCAACAATTTAGCCTCTGTACCACTTAAAGTACTTGGACAGTTTCCACTGCCGAATCTAAGCAGAGATGAAAGGTGGCAATGCCTTTGTGTACATTCCAATCGTTGGACTAATAATATTGGGGTAGGCGTTTCTGCCCAGAAAAAAATTACAGTGGGGCTTGATGCTGATAGGTTACACACAGAACAAGCACTGGTCAAGAGTAAGATTGCTGTATTGCCGTATAGGTTGACACAACAGACAGCAGTGCAACAGCCATTTATACCTGTTGTTTCAGTCTCACAGATCTATAGTTAGTGCATGCAAAATTCACACTACCTTAGTCCAATTATACCTAAAAGGGACGGTTAGACACTTAAGTCTGCTGATGTATGAAAAGGCAACAGCAGTATAGACTCTCCCTTTTTCTCACACATCTTTACAACAAACTCCTCTGTAGGCGGCAGGAATGTATTCATCAAGTCATAAAAGTTCAGCTTGAAGTGCCACTCCCAAAGTTGCCGTACTACCACCTGAGCAATGATCCTTTTGTGGGGTGAACCCCAGAATTTTAGTTGTAATTGGTCCCACAAAGGTTCCTGGTCCCTGTGAAAATTTCTGCAGTGGAAACTCCGCCCAACACTACAGAATGTAACACTTGCAACTGGCCTCTTGAACCCTGACACGGTTTGGCCCTATATAGTACTTAAGTTGCTTGGGGGGGGCAAACACTTGAAAATAACTTGATATTAAATCAGTTACTTGATTCTACAGTGAAGTATTTCACTTCTTGGACCTGCTAGCTGTTATGAAAACTAGAGGGCTTTTGAACTGTAGATTTGTTGATGAGAGTGCTGTTGGTTAAAAAAAAAAAACTGTTTAGTTTGAGCGTTTCTTCAATCATTCCTTCTGCTGTTAGCAGAATGTTATCATTTGCCTTCAGCAGCCGATCAATAAAACAGTTCTTTAAGAAGTTGACTGTCATCATTTTATTAGCATAATGGTTTGGTTTACTGGTTTACTTGGTTTACTTTGGTTTTTACTGATCATCAAAAGTTTTACAACATTTAGAGTTGTTACAAAGGCTGGGATATAATAGAGCAATATATCATGTCACTTCCGTTTACAATGCATTGTCATTCTGCCACTAGCTATTGATAATTTTTATGTGCTCGTCCTTGTGGTTGCATTCATCAAATGAAAGTGACAAAGTGTATAGAGGTAAAAAAAAATTAAAGCAGTGATAAATGTGACACAACATAGTTTTTCTAGACTTAGACAATAAAGTGGAATGCAGTTTGTAGTTTTACATTTTTTATGGTGTGTGTGTTGGGGGTAAGTAAGCTGAAAGGCATTACCTTTGTACCATTCAAAGTGGTTTTTTTGGGGGTGGGGGGTACCCTTTGTTGATGGCTAAAGAATCTGCCCAAAATTTTGCAGAAATCCATTAGTGTGTAGCTTTTATTTAAATAATTTTTTCTTGACATTTTTTTTGTTTTGTCTTTTGGCCTTTGTGCCTTTATTTGATAGTGCATCAGTGAAGAGGAGACAGGAAAGTAGGAGAATGAGCTGAGGAAGACATCTAGTCAATGGCCACAGGTTGGGCCTGAACCCAAGCCGCTGACTTTAAGCCTTAAGGCATATGGTCACCTGTTCACGACTGTTATAAAGAATAACTGTGTTATTCTACTGATGCAGTTAAATGCAGAGAGCTGTAGACAGCACAAACGGCAGTCACTTCTATATTAAGTGAGTAAACATTTGGGAGTCAGAAATAATGCAGGATTGTCTTTCTGTGTAAGTAACAAGTCTCAGATTTACAGAATATTTAAAGCTTCCGGAAGGGCTATTATGGAATTAATGCAATTGAAAAATGCTTAAATTGTTGCTGAAAACATTATCAGACTTTATTTTGTGCATGCTGTTTATTTCTCATTTGAAACCAACCTCGTCTATGAGTAAAACCTTCTAATTTCAGTTTTTACATTTTTCCCTCTAGGTCCCTACTGCCACCATTCAAAGAAGACCTGGGAAGTCTACGACAGCAAGGGTCTAAGATTCAGAGTTCTGCATTGGGTGCTGTTCTCAGTTCTCTCTGCCCAGCTCACCAATCCTTGCTCTACCAAATCCTCAAGCTTGCTCACCATGAAACAAAGAGCTTCAGGAAGGAAAACTACACCATTTTATGTTCCAAGAGAATGCATTGCACTCCTTGCCAAAGCCTGGTTGCATCCTCTCCTCCATTATGCCAGTGCCATTTGCCGTGTGCCCCCTCCTCTAGTTTGTGCTCATCCTCTTTCATTTGTTGTGAGAAACACAACAATCACTCTTGTCCCTGTTGTATAAACCACAGCTGTCTTATACAAGTCAAGAAGACAACAGATGAAGGGGCAGGAGATGGAGACCTGAACAGAGAGCAGAGTCCCTCGCCTCCCCCTCTTTCCCCAATCCCCTCTGACATCAGCAAGAAAACTGATGAAAATCCACCCTCACTGTTTCACCAAGAGGAGGATACTGACCTCGTGCTTAAAAAAAAAAAAGTAATTGCAGGGCACCATGCCTCAGATATGGATGCAACTACAGAAGATGCACAGAGTAGGATGTCAGAAAGAAGTCAGACTGAACAGAACCCAAGTGGGAATTTACTGCAGGACGTCATGAATCGCTTTAGTGAGAAACTGGAGACAATCACACCCCTAGACAAGGACCCAACTGTGGTTTCCACAGCCATCTATGTTTCTGAAAAGGAGCAGCCGTTATCTCCCTCAACAAGCCAGAACCTGCCTTTTCGTTCTGATGCCCATGTCACTGAGATCATCACCACAGTGCTTCGGACAAGCAGTCCCAGTGACTACAGCCTGAGTGAGCTGTTCAGTCGCCACGACAAAGAACCCAAGTCACCTCTTACAAGATCACGTCATCGTCAGAAAGTTCTTGCAACTATTACAACACCTGTTGATGATGCTGCAACTAGAAGGCTTGGCATAAAAATTAAACGGGACCTCGCCACATTGTCACCAGCGAAGAAGACAAGACTGAAAGATAGAAACATTTCTTTAGTTAGATCAGACACCTCATCAAACCCAAACATGGTTAAAGAGCTATCTAAAACAGGAACTGAAGTACCTGTAGAACCTGTTGGGAATTATCAACTAGGGGAGGGTCTAGTGAGCATGCCTCCTGAAAAAAGTGATAGGGATGAAGTAAAAGAAGCGCTACAGACAGTTCTTGTAACAGATGATGTTCAGATAATTAAAGTGGAAGCGAGAGAACAGGGTGTATCCAGTGAGGAAACAGAGCCTACTCTCTCGGGTACTCAAATACATGCCCCTGAGCTGCAGAGCAACTGTGGCAAACAAAGCTCAATTGACAACAGTATACAAAAACAGGTGACTACAGTGACTGCAAGCTCAGTAAAACAGTGTGGTGGGCCCTCCACAGAGGGTGAAGAGAGTTGCAGTAATGCAAATGATAAAAGCCATAAAGAATCCCCACCAACTCAAAGCTCTGACACCGAAAGCAGACCAGGTGAAGGTAAAGATTCTCATTGTCCCATTAAAGAGAAACAGATCACTCCAAGGGGGCAAGAAGTAGACCACTCCAATGGCGCAAGAAGATCAAGGAGAAATATAGTCCCTCCACCACGGCTCTCATCCTATGTCACAGAACCCAGACTGTTCTATGTTGCATGTTTCTCTAAACACAACTCCAATCAAAAAGCACAAAAGGACAAAGCTTTGACATCTAGCGCCAAACATGCACCATCCAAAGATCCAGATGCTAAGGATGCCAACATGGAATCAAGAAATGAAATTTGTCCGTCCTCATGTGCAGAAACAGGGAAGCTTGCCTTTCAGGCAGCGCAAAAAGGATGTGAACTATCTCACACTGAAGGGAAATGTCAAAGCCAGGTCTCTCCACAGATGGAGACTGCCAAAGACAAAAGTCCTAAAACACGGTGCTCAGGCAATAGCAACAATGGCAGCGACAGTGGTGCCTCTCTTTTAGGAAGGTTACGATCATCATCATCAAAAAGATTACAGGACTCCTCAAATATGGATGTTCCCATAAACGTTGATACCTATGTCGAGACTCCTAAAAATTCCCAAGTCCAATACACTAGTCCAATTAAGCTTATGTTTGTATCCCCAGTTAAGGATAAGGAAGGAGTTAAATATAGTCTCAAATCAGCAAGCTCTGGTTATGGCTCTCAAATGGAACATTTTGATCCCTGTGAAGAGTCGTCATGGTCAGGGACACCTCAGAAGCACACAAGCCAGAGCAGCAAGGCTGCAACAACACAAGTAAAGCTAGTTGTTTCACCACTAAAATCTTCTACCTCACACACAAGATCTTCTTGTTCCCCATCTGAGTCATCTCCTTCACCAACCAAGTCTGCTTCTAATCCCAAATCCAGTTCCTCAACACCCAAGTTGGCCTCTTCACCCGCCAAATCCGGTTCCTCAGCACCCAAATCGGCCTCTTCACCCGCCAAATCCGGTTCCTCAACACCCAAATCGGCCTCTTCACCTGCCAAATCCGGTTCCTCAACACCCAAATCTGCCTCTTTACCCGCCAAATCCGGTTCCTCAACACCCAAATCAGCCTCTTCACCTGCCAAATCTGGTTCCTCAACACCCAAGTCGGCTTCTTCACCTGCCAAAACTGGTTCTTTAGCAACCAAGTTTGCTTCCTCACCAGCCAAGTCCACTTATTCACCATCTGGTTCTTCAACATGCAAGTCCCCGTATTCACCATCCAAATCTGTTTCCTCAACACGAAAGTCTCCCTATTCACCACCCAAGTCTGCTTCTTCCCCATCTAGGTCTGCTTTGTCGCCCGTCAAATCTGGTTCCTCATCACCCAAGTTTGCTTCTTCACCACACAAGTTTGCCTCTTTGCCCAGGTCACCTTCCTCATCACCTAAAAATAGTTCCAGAGGATCAAGTGAAAGTACTCCAACTAAGCGTGTAGCTGGAGTTGACAGCCAGGGATTACCAGGTAACTTACCTTGTTTTCGTGAAAACACTCCTCCAAAAAGGCGTCCCGGGCGTCCAAAGAAGCTGGGACCACAGCTGGAACAAAAAGTGAAAAGACCAATTGGCCGACCACGTAAGAGATTGGATCCCGAAACAGGAGTAAAAATGATAAATGGAAAATGTCAGTTGGCACCTAATATTGAGGAGAATATACATAAAAACCTCAAGATAACAGTCGTGTATGGTCGTTCAAGGAGAAACAAACGAATGGTGTCCGAGGGCTTTGACCAGCTGCAGACAGAATTTAATGATGCTTGGCAAGCTGTAAGTCTGTTGCACAACTCTAAGACCAGCACAGGCAGTGTTAATGCAGCCTCAGAAGAGTTAGATATCGTCAGCCCAACAAAAAGGCCTGCTACTCAATCTGGCAGTAATATTAAAAGTCAGAAACAGGATGATTCTGTTCCCTCGAGGAAACCAGGTAGACCTGCAAAAGTTAAAATCTCGGGAATCTCAGTCACGGTGACTACAGTATCACCACGTCAACGTAAAATTCAAATCAATAAAGACACTCGGCAGTCTCCCGAAAAACGGGCTCCTAAAAGAGTACTTTTACAAGAATTCAAATCTGCCAAAGAGCCCTGGACAATCAGTCATCAGTTAACAAGCAAACAGGGTCAGAAAGAAGAAGGGAAGGAAACCGTGGATGGAAGTAAAGACGAACTGCCAAACCAGCCTGTGGTGCGACACTCCAAGAGAGTAAGAAAACCATCGATCCACTTTCTGCATGCTGTTGCCACCTCCACTTCATACAGCCGGAGCAATGCTCTGGTACGGCGCTCTAAACAACTTCTTTTAAACAAGGCCAACAATGAAAGGAGGCAGGAGGAGCAGCAAAGTAGCACAGAAACTTTAGGCGAAAAGAGAAAGGCATGTGGATCACAGAAAAAGAGCATTTCTCCAGATGTAAACAGAGTGGCAGGAGTATCTGTAGATTCAATCTTTACCCCGAGAGAAACATTAAGGTGGTGGGCAGCATCAACTGAGGAAAAGACAATGAACCAGGAGCTCGCCAGACGGATACGAGTCATCTCCGACACTTGGGTCTCGGACACTGTGGAGAACCATGAAAAAGAATATCCCATTGATTCTAAACTTGACACTAAAGATGACAGCTTATTCACCATTAATTCAAACCAGTCTTCTGTGGTTCGAACACTGTTTGACTGTTCACCCAACAAACCGAGGTCCTGTAGCATGCAGCAGATCTGCTCCTGGTTTATGCAGACCACAGAGACACAATCTTTGGCTATTGTCAAGAAGGCAAGCTCCCGTAATCGTTACGAACGAATGCACTTCCCTCGTTCTGGCAATATAAAAAGTGTATGCCACAGTCCTCAGGCAGAGCGACTCCGCAAACACATCAAGAAGTTTGCCAAAATGGTCCCAAAAACCCCTTTGCAGCATGAAAAGGCACAAAGACAGCTGAGGCAGAGAAACAAAGCAGCTCTGTCAACACACAGGCGACAACTTTTCACTTTAAGCGCTGCAAGAAAGCGCACTCAACAAGGCCAGCTGTTGAGAGGCAAAGCATTTAATGGATATCAGGCCACTCTGATCAGAGCAAGGAAACGTTTTCTAACCCGGAAAGAAAGGGACTGGTTGCAAAAGACAGATGGGGACATGAAGAACGTAAAACCAGCAACTAGTTGTACAAATGGACGTGTAGTAACTAGACTACAATCTAAACGTAAAGTATTATGCACATTCACGAAAGATCGGCTCTCTGCTCGTTTGGAAAACAGTTCTGCCGCCTCTTCGGTTAGCCAAACTCGGGAGCCCGTGGATGTACACATAGAGCAGAACCTCTGCTCTAAAGCTTGGGGTCCTGAAACGCTGAAGGAATGCCGGGTGTTTCTGAGGAAGATCAACTCTCCAGATAACGAATCGGCTGAGGAGGAGTGGGACTCTTGTACTGTGACACTGGAAGGGTCACCTTCTGCATATCTCTTTGCAGGAAGGGACAGGCAACTGGTAGAAGTCGTTAAAGCTGTGAAAACTGAAAGACAAAGGAGCATTAATAGGAGGATTGCCTCGAGAGAGTTGGCAGGTTCTGCACCAAAATCAGTCCAGGAGCAGGAAGCAAAGCCGGCAGGGAGGCAGAAAAGAAAACTGAAAAGTCCCGGGGTTGTGTCTACTGAACCACCACAACCACCACCAGCGAAAATCTTGAGACAATCGCGAATGAGGGGCCTGACTGGGCCGAGATGGTGCGACTTTGTGTTTGGTAACTACCTTGCTTTTTTTTTTTAATTATTTAATTTGAAGACATTTGTCTTCGCTCATGCTTAAGTTACAAATGGACACTCTTGTTCTTTCTTCTTCTGACAGAAAGCTAACTGAAGCGCGAGGCCTCCTCTTCCTGGGAAAGCGACTGTGGTTTAACGTGGTGCCTTTGGACTTTGTGCTGACCACCTAGACTGACCATCGTGCTATGGTTTAGTCTTACACTCAGCAATTATGTAGCAGTCTAACTTAAAAGCTTGATGTTGCACTATTTTTATCCATGGATATGTATGTACATTTTTTGTCATCTTGCCTTTGGTGTATAGTAGATCAATATAATGATTACATCAGAGTTTTAATGGGAAGAGTGCTTATACAGTGAACCCTGTCAGAGTGGTTGTAGAGAAATGAAAGCTTGACTGTTCAGACAGTACCGTCTCCGTGAAAATCTACCTTTACCAATATTAAGTCCAACACCTCTCCTAGAAAATGACCCCTTAATGTAAAATTTTACCTTAAATTTGTTTCAATTTTTACTATAAGCCACAACGCCAGCTCTAAAATCCCCACTCATTTTATTTATAGTGACTCTTACTTTGGCACATTTTTAAATGTTTAATTGCTAATTTAATAATTTGCTTTGTATTTTAGGTTTTCTTAAAGTATATTGGTATTAGATTTTAAACTTTCTCCTAATCCGAGCCTTTTTTTGCCCTCTGCTGTTACAAAGTAGTAACAAGTAGCCAAAATAGGCTTTTAATGAAGGAATATTTTGGGTCATTCAATACCCAATCTTAACTCCAGCAGCTATATGTGAAAGGGCCACAGCTGTAAGATTACAGTAAAGATACAGCACTTGGCCATGAGCCTGTACTAAAACCAAATATTTGATGTCATTAGTTCTTTTTGAACGTTTTCAGTTCTCAGCACCAGACTGCCGCTACCGCAACTGCGCGCGTATATTCCCCACTAAATGCAGAGGTGTCTTTGAAGAGACAAAGAAATGGCATTATGCAGTCATAGAAAGTAGCTTCTGATTAATTTGTTGGTTTGTGGGATCTGTCTTGTTTTTTATTCAGTTATCTTTATGTAAGCATATTGTTTTCACCCAAAGCATATACTGTATGTCGCTGTCAGATCTACTTCTTGCACTATTCAGCCCCTTTCAGACATGCGTATTTCTGGCCTCATCAATCTGTTAAAGAGACAGCATCAGTCAGACCTAGGTCACTTTTACATTAATGTTTCACTCAGCTTCAATTCAGACATACAGCAGTGACCAATTTTTGGCACGTGCTTAAGTTCCTGACCACCCTGGACTTGAACACCTGGGTGGAGTTTTGTTTCATAGATTAAGTCACGTGGGCCTAGAGATGGGGTTTCGACCACCTGGCAACCACCAGTTTCTAGGGAAAAATTGAGTGTTCTCTAAACATTTGGCGAGTGGTTGCTGCTAGTCACGAAATCAATTACTAAAGTTTGGTTTGTATTCACTGGTCACCAGGGGACAAATGTATCCATTGACTGGTTGGTGAGTGGTTGCAGGCAGTCTCTGGGTGAAATTGGTCGCCAAGCAGTATGAGAGTGCTGCACCGAAAAAGCTTGTGATTGCTTTGGTAGCTACCAGATTACCACGCCATTGTACTAGCAGCCAAATCAATCGCAGAGAGATTTTTGGTGCAGAACTCTATATCTCATTGCAGCCAAAGACTCACCCAAGAACCACTCATCAACTTGTCAGGGGATACACATTTTTCCCAAACAACTGACTGGTCTTTAGCAACTGATTTCATGACTAGTTGTAGCAAACAATCACCAACTAGAAACCAGTTTGTCAGGGGCTCGCAACCAGTCGCAAGGCCTGTGTGACTGAGGCCTAAAATATAACCAAAAATCTGCAGTTAGATGAATGTAGGCTTATAGCACTTCCATCCTTTGTTGGATCTTTTTTTTAAGGAAGTCTGTGTTGCAGATATAAACAGCTGCAGACACCATTGACAAGTAGCTCTTCCTGTTGTTCTTGTTTAGGAACGTTTTTCATAAACGGTACTGTATCGTTTCAGTGGACAAGTCTGTGCTATCACAGCAAATTGGCAGACATGCAAGTGTCCACACAGGCTGGCGCACACCATCTGCTGATGAAGTTTACATCACTCAGACTCGCTGACGTGAAAAGTGAAGCTGTGTGCATGCTGCTGAGAAAGCTGTACCGCGCTCCTCCTGCACAGACAGATGCTTGTTGTGCATTGGGAATGTCAGTGCATTAAAGAGCAGTGTTTTATGTTAGAAACACAGTTGGTAGGGTGAAATCTTATTGTGTACCTGTTGTTGCTGTTCAGACCTTTGTTTTGCAGCTCAGCAGTTCACAGATCTACAGAACACATTCGCTGTCCTAGTCTCGTGAGTGCCTGTTAACTTGCAATCCGACTTGTGCTGTGTACAGTAATGTCACAAGTTCAATATTAGTAACATTTTTTGCCATCCTGACTTTCACAGAACAGTGATCAGGGTGTTCCTTGAGTGTTAGGATGTCGTCAGATTAACGGAAAAGCGTGCATGTCTGAAAAGGGCTCTACATTTGAGATTATTAATCCCACTACACAGATTCCTCCTCCCATATTTTGCACATCCCATCTCCCACTACCACCCCCACCCCACTGTAACTAGAAAATCTGTTTGGTGCAATACAAAACCAGATGATTTATCTTTATGTAGTAATTATTTTATTGCTGACAGACGAATGGATGTACATGAGTACCAGTGGCCTGGGATGTTACTTCAGTTGTTTCCATAGCCATGTAATGTGATCTCAAAGGATACTGCTACACAAACTGTTTGCCCACCTGCTTTGCTCTCATCAGAGAAACAAAAATATAACAATTGTTATAGTATTTTTTTTTCATACACATAATAGCATTATTTACTGTTTAAATGCAGGTGGGAGATATATTGCTGTTTCCCTGGATTTTCAGTTATTTTCTTAAGTAGCAGTAAGAGACGCCTACCTCCACAGGAGTTCAGCTAGGATGAGGCCTGAGAGTTTGATGGAGAAACACTAATCTTGGATCAATATCATGTTTTCCTGCCATCTGTTCACAGGCAGGCCAGATCCAAGATGTCCAGCTGTAGGTCAAAAACGTAACCCTGTAGTGTGTATTGTGCCCGACTACCCTTGTATGTATGTCACTATGGTTGCCATTTCAACACGAGGGCGTTGGGGAGTCTCAGTCGTGGTAAATAACCATCAGCTCTTTGTTGAAGAACCTGGTGCTAAACATCTGTTGTATATTTTCTTTATCATGTGTTTTTTATACTGTCCAATACAGATGCAATAAACAGGTGTCTGTGACTGGAACAATAAAGAGTCTTTTGAGATAATCAGAGAGGTGTGGTTTATTTATTCATTTGTTGCCTTAATGTGCTTCACAGCTTGAAGGAGCCTTTCTTTGTGGAGCTTGTGTGATCTGCCTGTCTCTTCCACAGGTTTAATCCCACAGTCCAAAGACATGTAGGGTTGGTTAATTTATTATTCTAAATGTGCCACAGGTGTAGATGTGAGTGAATGTTTTATCCCCATTTTGGATTAGTGACCTATCCAGGGTGCACGTTGCCTCTGACCCAGTATAAGCTGGGATAGGCTCCAGCCCCACAAACCTAAAAAGATGGAATGACGAGAAAAACAAAGGTCCTCATTCTGGTGTGAACCAGATTTTTTTTTTTATGGTAAACACAAATTTTTCAAACAATAGTTCCTCTTGCAAACACTCTGTGTATAATTCACAAACATGCAGCTTAAAGCAGATAAACCATAAGCTGGACAGGAAATGGTGTCTCACTAATTTAGTAAAATATAGAAATTTAGTTCATATAGTAAAAGTTCAAACATTTTAATAGCAACATGCAGTAGGACAGCAATATGGTCTCACTGCATAGCATGCCAGCTCAGCAGTCATTATGCAATCCATGGTGAGACTCAGCGGGCTGGTGCTTTACCGCTCATATCTTCTCAATCTTAGTATGTGAACGATAAATGTGAAAATTCTGAATAAATATAACCATTTAATTTATTTTATATTTCCATGATGACAGGTTAGGCATGGCCTCATGTGCCTCCCCTCACTTCACGTCACTGGTACCACACGCTTTTAAGATAGCAGTAA
>VOQJ01023088.1:8981-25432 GCA_015052665.1 Apistogramma diplotaenia | reverse complement strand
ACACACACACACACACACGTTCTCTTGTCACCTCAGTCTGATTGACATATGCAGCAGCAGGCAGGCTGTGATGCTGCAGTGACTGACATGGAAACATGTCTAAGATCTCGCTGCCAAACCAGCCTCACGAGGCCTTCAGGCTCTCTGATCTGTGAGCTGTGTGCATGTGTGCGTCCTGCTGTAAGAATACAGTGGTGTGATCGCGGAGGTCAGGGCAGCTCCTGTTAGATGGTGCTTACTGCACGATGTTTGCACAGGAGTAACACAGCTGTGTGTGTCTCCACACCTTCTCTAAATCTAATTCTTGCTCATTTCAGGCTCTCAGCTTCACTCTCCTCATGTCACACACAAACACACCTTTCAGATTTGGACGTCTGTTGAAGCTGCAGAATTTCCCGACTCCCCCTGCATCGCTGCCTGCTGGTTCAGCCCCCCTGCACCCCCCTCCACCACCCTCCTGGGGGATGTTTACTCATCACTGCCCAATTTCTACAGATACCATCAGTGAGGAGCTCGGAGCCCAACTGAAGTCTGACTAAATCGTTTTTAGGTTGTTTTTATTCTTTATTTTCTTATTTATAGTCCAGACAGTGTAAGAAGAGCTGCAAACTGAAATAAGCTAAATGTATTTAATTAAAGGTGCTGAGGATGAAGGTCCTGTCGGTGCTGCAGTGAGGGTGCAGCAGCTGGAGCTGCAGATGTGTGATACAGAGAAGTGAAGGTCGGACTAAAGTCGTGCCTCAATAAAACACACTTCAGGACCAAGCAGAGTGGGAGGGGTCATCACAGGTAGAGGCAGCAGCATGAGAGAGAAGCCTGCTCTCTCATGCTGCTGTGCACAGCTGCCATTCAAAACAAGGGGCTGATTTCACGCCAGGTATCCAAAACACAGAGAGAAGCAACAGAAAGAGCAGAGTTAAACATTTTAAATGCAAAAGAGTGATTGGACCCCAGCGCAGGACGCAGGACGTGATGAACTGCCTTTCACAGCTTTATCTGTTGGAACTTGAAGACTCACAGAGAGGAAACTGCTGACGAGGAAACTGCAGAGAATCAGGCCAATCAGGGAGACGCACCAGCTGATCAGCATCAGGTTAGCAAGACTGAACACTGAGCAAAGCTAACCAGGTAGAACAGGTAAGCACAGAGACACAGGGGGGGCTATAAAGGGGGAACACAACGCAACACAATTAACAAACTAGGCACAAACCAAACCAGGAGACCTCAGAAAGCAGGCAACTCAAAATGTCTCTCAGCAAATGTCCTGATGTGATACCTGAGACCTGCAATGGTTCATGGATCAGACCCGCAGTGATGAACCAGCGTGGTGATGCTGGGGAGGAAGAACTCCCTTTTTAACAGGAAGTGCTGTTTCTGCACCGATGCCTGATGGTTTGGGCTCTCGCATGTGCTTCCTGCTCTCGCTCGTGCTGCCACAGCTCTGTGAACTGTGACAACTGTCTCTGCTGGATGACATCACATATTGTCATGGTAACAAGTCACATATAGGTCACACATCATGGGATTCATATTTGGAGCAGAGAAAAGTGGCTGAGAGCAGCGTTTCTGATGACAGAGACGGTCTGAGGGCACCGTGATGTCATCAGGAGTGAGGCGCAGCTCGTTGCTCTGAACGACACCTTTTCCTTCTACAAACGATACTGTTTTATATTAATGAAGCTAATTATTAGTGATTGATGCCAGTTGGGGTCCGAGTGGCATGAACGTTGTCGTCAGATTGCGAGCACGAGGGTCTGCGGAGGCGTGCGCGTGATCAGAGGTCAGTGGGCCGGCACTGATCTGACACTCTGGTGGCCTTCCTGCAGATTGGCCCTCGTTTAAAACTGCTAATTGGTGAATCCGGTGCTGTGTGACGTTTGCATTGGCACTTTGTTCCACTGATCTCGGCTGCATCATGAAGGAGACGATGTTGGGATCAGGTTCATCTGCAGCATCACATGCTGATGGAAGATTAACTGTCACATCTCAGTACTGTCTTTGGTCGGGCCGGCGTTGACTGGAGCATCTTCATCGTGCTGGCAGACGTGTGAGCACGTGGAGCCAAGTTAATCATTCCTGTCCTCTTCTGCACCTCTGAGCTGCACAGTGAATCCTTCCTCTGGCAGAGGGGCTCTGCTCAGACCACCGCTGGCTGCTCCCACATGTCTGTCATCAGATACTGAGAGCAGGTTAAAGCGAGGTGGCCCGCAGCTTGTAAATCTGCCCGTGTTGTCGTGACTTCTTCCTCTAGCATGTGTAAGTGTCCACCGTGGATGTAAGCTGAGCAGCCGGAGTGTAACTGATAGCTCTGAAATATTGATAGCGGGTGTGTGTTTGTGTTTCCCGTCGTGGCAGCGCTGGCAGCCTGCCCACTCCCTCATCTCGTTGGGTTAAACAGCGGCACTCACTAATTATCCTGACACGCTCCCACACTCATCCTCACCTCCATCCCTCCCCCCTGCAGCCTTCAGTGCCACATTCCTGGAGTCAAAGATGAAAGTTTTTCTCTGGTTTTAGTTTCGGGTCACTTTGAACATCAGTGATAATATTCACGTGTAGACTGAATGTAAAGGTGTTACTGATCATATTACACTTCAGATCTTCTTCTTCTGCTGTGTCATAAAGGAGAGAAGCCAGGCGAGCAGGGCTGCAGGTTAAAGTTCACCTCAGATTATTCTGTTAGTTTGATCAAAGCTTCCTAACGAGCTTTAAGCTGAGCATAATGAGACTGAGGGTGTGAGAGAAGGTGCGAGGGAGAGCATCATCATCCTCAGTCGTGTCACCGCAGAGAAGCTGTGAAATCCCTGAGCAGCTGATGCTGCGTGCTTCCTCCACCTGAAACATAATGATGCAGAACAATGAAGGAAAAGTAATATCGGTAATATGTTCTCGTTGTCCCTCGTTTTATTTCAACTCTGCGGGCCTTTGAGGTCTCGCTGGTTTCCTCCTTCCTCTGCTCTCCTTGAAGCTCTGCAGGTGAAACACAGCAGACTAAAGACTGAAGGTGACAATGACACAATAAATCAGCACTGGTTTAGTTTTGTTGCACAAACACAACAAAATGTCCTTAAAAGAGCAAGAAGGAAACTGGCAGGAAGAAATGAAATCACAAGCAGATGAAGCAGATGAAGCCTTCCTCACAGAGGGTCTGTGGCACCTACAGACAGGCACAGACTGATGTAAGCAGCTGTAAGACTGAATGAAAGGCACATTTGCTTTTCTTGAGGATGGATGGTCACGTCTAACGTCCTCGTGGTGTCAGGGTACGAGTCTCTCCGGTCTCTTGTCCCGAGGTTGAATGGGCTCAGAATTCCAGTTCTTGAGCTGGAGAAGCAGCACCTGCAGCAGGTGGAGAGCAGGTGTGTGTGCCCCTGCACTCCACCTGCAGCAGGTGGAGAGCAGGTGTGTGTGCCCCTGCATCAGGATAGAACAGGAACCAACTGAGGTCCATTTGCATCTTATTTAATAATGCAGCTCTGCATGAAACACAGACAGAAATACTAAGCAGCTCACAGCCTCAGCCGAGCTGAGGATGGCTAATAAAAGACTCGACTCACGGTTAAATCAAACTGAAGATATTATGTTAATTATTACTAATTTTAACCCTGCCTGATTATTTTCCATGTAGCTGTTTATTGGCAGTGCCTCTTCCTAACGAGGCCTCGTTAAAAACGTGCACATCGGTGGCATTTCCCTGTAATGAGCGCACACACTTCCAGACTGACGTCCTTCATGCCCAACCGGCGCTTTTCCAAAACAACATGGCTGCAGCTGCCGCAGCTGACGGGCTTTAATTTTCGTCTCAGTGGGAGGAGCGGGGGCCTTCGGGGGGCCGAGGAAGAAATTGAATCAGTGCTGATAGCGTCCTGGGAGAGATTCACAATAACACACAGTAACACACCGTAATGCTCTGTGAGATACGGTGATCAGCCTCAGGGGAGAAGACTGGCAGAAAGATGTGTGTGTGTGTGTGTGTGTGTGTGTGTGTGTGTGTGTGTGTGTGTGTGTGTGTGTGTCACTTAAAGGAAACAGTCCTCTGATGCTCCTACATGTTTTCAGTTTTAATGTGAAAGGAGAGCTTCCTGCCGCCGTGTTTTCGCTGCATCGAAGCTCAAAGACCACAAACACGTCCTGTTGTTGCTTCACTGTGGAAACTGGAGCGTTTCTCCACGTTTCAGGCGGCTTGTGATGAATTATGGGTAACCAGGTAACGCAATGTTTAACCAGAAAAAAAGATGCATAAATGAAACTTGTTCAAGGTACAGTGTGGGGATCTTTGCATTCACAGCCTGCCAGTTCAGCATCATTAATGTGAAGTAAAGTTTGGCGCCTGAGAGGCAGTGAGGTGTTCAGTGTCCGTCTGCAGAGGGCGCTGAGAGGGCAAAGGCCACTTACTGTGTGATCCAGCTGTTTAGGTTCTTAAGGTCAATGACACTGATTGGTCAGTTTATACTTTATCCAAGAGGATAAAGACATGCCAACATCTGCCGTTGTCTGAGGACAGCCCGGCCCCTCTGCACCTCCTCCTCCTCCTGCCAGCCTCTCGTCTCTGTTAACACCAATCCATCCAGATCGATCCAGACGGGCGGAGAGGATTTCAGGCAGTTGGGAAAAGCACCATTATAAAATGTCAACTTGCTCTCTGCAAAGCAACCCTGCTGTGAAAAGCACCAGAAATCAGAAAATCCCCTCTTCATGCTCCATTTTTTCCTCTTGAAATGTGCTCTCACTGCAGCAATTTCACTGCAGAGGGAAACAGCTCTTCTCTCAGCGACACCGAGCTGTCTTTTTGAGGGTTTTATCATCTGTGACACAATTCTGCCTCGAGTGTGGCAGCACAAGCACTTACTCTTTTATTTAGAGAAAAGGACGGGGCAGTGAAACAGCTCTGTGATCACTTTGATTTACTGTTTGGTGCCAATGAGAATCACAGAGACTCTAAATAAAAGATGTGTTTTTGTCACTGAGTCATTAATATACAGAAACACATGTGCGCTCTGGGCGGAGCTGTCCGGTGCTGACAGCCAGATGTGTGATCCACAGCTTATTTTCACCTGCTTAAACATGATGAGGTGGAGAACCTGTACGGTTGGAGATGGTGGCTCTGATAAAAAGACGGGAGGCGGAGCCGGAGGTGGCAGAGAGGAAGAGATGAATGTTTTCACTGGGACGGCTGCTGTGTGGAGGAGGGAGGGAGGAAGGAGTGAAGGAGGACCTGCAGGAGGATGATGGGATAGGGTGAGGTGGAGGCAGTACCTGCCAACAGAAGAAGAAATGTTTATAGAGATTAAGTGAAGGCCCCTGTGTTGGTGGCTGTGGGTGGATGAAGGCTCTGTGTTCACTCTAGCAAATATAAAACTCAAAACTCGAGCTCTTCAAATTAAAACTCTGACTTATGCTCAAGCTGGTCTCCAAAGAGTTGCCAAGCAGGTGATGCGGACCATAATTACTCTAACACACATCACATTTTACCAAAAATCATTTTGCTTTTCTCCAAAGCAGGTGGTCAGGGTGAGGGCCGGGGTCGTCGCCATGGTGACGTCTTACTGTACGAGCCTGTCAGTCTCACAAATGGCAACAGGCCTCCAAAGGTGATGTCATCCTTTACATAGTTTCGATTGTCCCGGAGCTTTGCTTTCCCATTTGGTCATGTGTCTGAAGAAGAGTGTTAAAAGGCAGAAATCTCGTGAAAAATATTGATTTATAGATTGAGAGTCTCATCAGCATCCTGCAGGGACTCTACTTGGTGATCGTCTGTCAGGAAATAGAAGCCGTCCCGTGTGGCCTTCTGGTAGAGATACAGTAGAGCGTAGCAGCTGCTGAGGACCTGTCCGGACTCGCCTGTGACTATAATTACTCCCCATGTGCACCAATCCTGCGAGAGTACAGCAGATAAACACTGTGTCATTGAAGCAAGGAAAAAAGCCCAAAACAACGTAGTTCATCGTGTTTGAAGAGCAGTTTGTGGAAGTGGGGTGAAAGCCGTGAAGGGCTTCCTGTATGAGTGGGTCTGAACTGCCTGTTTTTAACACTTGCATCATGTGAAGCTCCACCAGGTGTGAGGAAGCAGGTGACATCCCTCGTGCTGCTGAGGAACACGGCGTGTTGCAGAGTGTTGCATCAGGCCGGCGTCTGATGCTTTAATGGCCGCGCTCGACCTCACTTTGTACGGTCACAGCTGATGAAGGCTCCAGTCTTCATCTGTCAATGAACTTTCAAAGAATTCTTCTAAGACACGTTTAGTTGAAATCAGCTGCTTATTTTAGATTTGACCTGTAAATCCTTGTTGGAGCCGTCAGTATAGGTTTTGGTTCCACAGTTGAATCATTTTTATGAATGGAATTACTTCATAAATTATACGAACTCATAATGTAACAAAGTTGTTTCTCGTGTACTTACACAGCGGTCAAACTATGGATTGATACGGCTATTAGAGGCCTGAAAGCAAATGCTATTGGGTCTCAGAGCAAAGTGCTTCACAGTTTGCATGAATCAATATTTTTATGTCGTACGGCTCAGTGACTTTAATGGATGGGGCTCAGTTAGAGAAGCACCACCCAAAGTGCAGAGCGCAGGGCCTCTGCTCAGGCTGGTCTTAATTCAGATTTACAGAGTGAAGATTAACACAGTTAATGTAACGCTCTTCCACTGCCATTGATCACCCAGTGTCACATTCAGGTCTCGCTGCTGCCCCCAAGTGGTCAGGAATAAGTTATTTGTGCTTTAAAATTGAGGAGGCTAGAAATCACAACTAAGTGATTTATTTTGGATTTTCCAGCAGAATCAAGAAACTGGCCAAGTGTGTCATCATAGTTATAGATGATAGGATGATCTTCTGCCACATTACCAGCAAAACTGAAGCTGCTCTCATCTGCAGAAACCTTTGTTCTTGATTGTCTTAGACTTTGATGTGTAACCGGTCAGCTGTGCTGTGGGTGGGACATTACTCAGAGCTGTGCAGTGATAACTTCATACCTCATAAATACGACTGTGGATTCCTCAGAAGGGACGTTGGTGCTGACGGTGCCTTAATGGCTCCTGACTACAAAAAGGGTCAATGTGAAACAACCCTCTGCTGCCTTAAGCTATGAGTTCAGTAAGTACTTTTCTTCTGCTAACTTTCACAGTCTCAGCTCAGCCATTAGTTTGAACCCGTGTTTAACACAGCACGGCGTTCCTGTTGTGAAGGATCATCATGTGAAAACAGAGGAGGCAGCTTTAGGGCCGGCTGGGCGTGCAGCATCAGCTCCTCATGCCTGACTGCAGCAAAATGATGTGGCAACAGTCACAATGCTCAGACTGAGGATGATGGTGATGATGCCATCCATCATTTACTTACAGTCTGTGATCCTGATACTTCAGGGATCTGCAGGTGACTGAATGCTTTTCTTGGTTGGTTATTTGTCATCACCTGTCAGAAGGTAATATTTACAGATCAGCTGTCTCATCAGCTTCCTGCAGACAAACCACAGGCTGATGTTTTTATCAGAAGTTATATTTAACGGACACAGCAGAGGGTCGGAGATGATTAGAGCCTGTCTGGACTCATCTCTGACCCACATCTGGTGTCAAAGCACTAAAGATGACGACAGTGTTCAGGTCGAGGGCTCAGCCTGAGGCGTTGCAGCCAGTGGCTGAGGTTCCTGTTGCTGTCGGCATGTTTAATGGTGGTGGTCTACGGGGGTGACTACAGACACAGAGAGGTAACTGCATCTGTTTGAGCAGTCCTGGTCTCCCAGACTGGAAAAAGGACTAAATTCTTCTGTAATTATTTTTCATTCACTAAAAACCACTTGGAGCGTAACCGGTTACCACCACAGCACCACCCTGATCACCCACAGCATCGTTACTGGAAGTCTTCTTCCCCTCTGGGACCAATAAAGTTCTTCCTCCTCGTCACTGATGTGTCCAAGAAAGCCCACCATGTAGCACCCTACACACTCTGTCCTTATACAGAAACACTGCGATAAAAGCTGTTTGAATGAGGCCTCTCTGACAGACAAGTCATTTTGAGCTAAAACAAAAGCTGACAGGAGTCCTGCAGCTTTTCTAAACCTCCCCTCTGATTTGATTTCACGTCCACATCAGACATCAGTGTGACGTCAAATACCTTCGAGGTCTCCTGCCTGGAAGGCTTTTAAAGCGTCTCACTGTGTAACCGTATGAAGTCTTGATGCTGTGCCTGGGTCACATCCAGCTCTAAAACAAGTGACAGACTCTGTAACAGAGAACTGCAAACATAAAGAGAGTTTATGACAGTTTGCAGCACCATGATGACTCCTCGGGGACTGTGGTGAGCACAGTCATGTCATATCACCTCAGGACATCATATTTTATTGAGCAGTGTATATGCATCTCAAAGTACTGCTGAGGTCATGAGGGTTGATGTCATTTAACTCCTCATGGCCTGCTCTGTGGAGGCGTTCGGCTCTTTTTGATTTATATAAAAACAGTATTTTAGAGAAAGACTTGTCATAAAGTGCAACTTTGGATTTGGACCCAGATGCAAAGGCACTTACAGAAGGGAGGAACTTGAATCGCTGCACAAAGCTGACAAGAAGAAAATTCAATAAAATGTGGAAAAAACTTTCTTATGAAAATAACAAAGTGGAAGCAAAGTGTAGAAAAAGCAGAGGACCAAACAAGGCTTTTTACACACAGGCTCAGATCTGATTCAGGTGGAGAAACAATTACGAAGGCAGGAAAAAGACCAAGAACGGAACTCTGAAGTGACTCTTCAGAATAAAACAGGAAGTAACTGAAATGGCAAATTAGAAACTGAGAGAAGAAAGAAATACTAACTCGAACACTGGATGCGACATTAGATGCCATCATCAATGTAATCATTTTGTAAATAAAATAACAATGTTTCTGCCTGATTTACTTCAACTTTACTGAATTTGTCATCGTTTTCCTGCAGTTTCACATTATTTATATCTGCAGACTTATATTTGGCTGATGTCCGACCTGCGTTGTAATCGACACATTGATATATATTTAAATTTTTTTTAAACTTTTTGCTGGCCAACAGGTGATCTGCACTGTTTCAGGCTTTTCTTTTTTGCCTGATGAAGATGCCTTCGATGGTATGGTGGATAATTTATTCACTTGGCAATCAAAAGGATGCTGGTTTGAGTCCAGCCAGAGACACAAATCGCCTCTGCGGCTGCATCAGGAAGGTCATTATGATTTTGTATAAACTTGAGTGGCGTCAAACAAAAATCACTGAATGTCTGCTCACTAAACGAGCTCCTGGTGAAGCATTTGATTGTGGTCATTGCTTCATGTGAACTGAAAGAAAATACAGAAAATTCACCCTCAGCTGTTCCTCATTCTTCAGCTGTTCCTCAGCCTCAGCTGTTCCTCAGCCTCAGCTGTTCCTCAGCCTCAGCTGTTCCTCACCCTCAGCTGTTCCTCAGCCTCAGCTGTTCCTCAGCCTCAGCTGTTCTTCACCCTCAGCTGTTCCTCATCCTCAGCTGTTCCTCAGCCTCAGCTGTTCCTCAGCCTCAGCTGTTCTTCAGCCTCAGCTGTTCCTCATTCTCAGCTGTTCCTCATTCTCAGCTGTTCCTCATTCTCAGCTGTTCCTCAGCCTCAGCTGTTCCTCAGCTCTCAGCTGTTCTTCACCCTCAGCTGTTCCTCACCCTCAGCTGTTCCTCAGCCTCAGCTGTTCCTCAGTCTCCATTTCTCTCTGTGTGTGTTTCAGATAGCAGCTCAGGCCGTGTTGTTCATGTGTATGAACACTGCTGGGATATTCATCAGTTACCTGTCTGACCGGGCTCAGCGCCAAGCCTTCCTCGAGACGCGGCGCTGCATCGAAGCTCGACTGCGACTTGAGACAGAGAACCAGAGACAGGTGAGTCAGATGAAGTTTATACCTGTGTGGGTGCCTGCTGAAAGTTTGTGCATTGCTGTTTATGTTTTGGGTGATTTATTAGTCAGTGTTTGGCTGTAAGTGCATCACTTAGACTTAAACTGCAAAGTCTCAGCTATTATATCACTGTGAAGCTGTTTCATGCATTTATGGTTCTGAGGATGAAACCTGCTGGCTTTGGTAACTTACTAACTTCCTCACTTCTAGAATCATCAGAGTACTTGTGGTGAAATATTAATCATACATATTGGATGAGCTATGTACACTGAGTTTGTTCGGCTTAGATATTCATGGTCCCCAGGATTAAAGTCAGCAGAGTGTTTGCTGACTTCAAGCATCTCTGAATCTTTGCTCTGAGCTGGTATTTCTTGTTTGCTTTGACTGGTTCACTGGTTTACTGTCACTTTGGGACAAATAAATAACAGCACAGAAGGGAACCAGTTCCCCGTGAACCAGTTTTCCACCTGCAGTAAGCTCTGGTTAGCGTGACTTCCTGCTCACAGTGGATGGTGGTGCAGAAGTCCACCTGTCCACAGGGCCAGAGACTCAAGAAAGTGAGTGATATCAAGGATAAGAAAACATGCTGGCTGGGACTAGCTGGTTAGCAGGGACTCTTCTTTTTTCAGCACAGTGGATCATCTGCTTCAGCCCATCCTATCCCTCACGTCCTCCAGTCACACCAACCCTCCTCATGTTTCTCCTGAATCCTGAAGACAGCCCCCCTTCAACATCCTTTCCCCAATATAGCCACTGTCCCTCCTCTGCACATGCTCAGACCATCTCAGCGTTGCCTCTCTAACTTCATCTTCACCCTGATTTGCCCCTCTGATGAACTCTAATCCTGTCTCTGCTGCTCCATCCCCGCCGTCACAGTCGGAATCTGAATAAGTGAGTAAGTGCTGACAGCAGTGCTGAGATGGTGGTTTACATCCATCAGCAAGTAAACATTATACCTGCATAACAGCAACCTGCGAGCATGCTCAAATGCTCAGTGACGGTTCATAATCCTTCACCGTACTTACAGTGATGTCAGTTTCAGCTCAAATCTTTTCAGACTGAAATGTTGACCCCTGGTTGAACTCCAGTTCAGACATTGTTCTCTAAATGACCTTTACACACTGCGGGACCACCACAGCAGCACAGAGCACACGAGAACACGGCAGAACGATGTAAAGACGAGATTTCTCCCCCTGTTGCTGACGCTCAGCATGACGCCACTTTGAAAAAAGAAACAAAACATATTATGGATCTGAGCTCAGAGGACCGAGTGTTAGCAACACCGCTAATGAGTCCTCTGGGAGAATAACAGGACGCTGCATTGATTCAATACTGTCACACACACACACACACACACACACACACTGGCAGATAGTGAGCTTTGTTCAGTGGACAGTGAAGCCGCAGAAAGCTTTTACAGTGGTCATGTTTCCTGGAAGCCTTTGGCTCCGATACGCTCCGGGATGGTTGTAATGGAGTGAGGAGCCCCACCCCTGAACACAACACCATAATGGCATCCAGGCCGAGTCTGCTCTTTGTGCTCCCAGATCACTTTTCTGCTTATAAGACCTCTCCAGAATACTACAGCGTCTTTACTGCACAGTAGAAAAGGTCTGCAGGCGACTGTCGTTGATGCTGTTTAAATCAAGTGAAGATGGACCCTTTCGTGTGTGTGCCTCCTCTGTGTGTGTGCCTCCTCTGTGTGTGTGCCTCCTCTGTGTGTGTGCCTCCTCTGTGTGTGTGACTGTAAAATATATTCAATTTTTGAGATAAATCACAAACTTCCTGTTGTTCAATAAACCCAAACTACACTGAGAACAAACACATTTAACGTGAGCTGTTAAAGAAAGTGAAACATCCACCGGCTCGAGAGCCAGACGTGTCACGGCTTTAGACCAGGGATTAGACCAGGGTTTAGAACAGGACTTAGACCAGGGTTTAGAGCAGGGTTTAGAGCAGGTTTAGACCAGGGTTTAGAACAGGTTTAGAGCAGGGTTTAGACCAGGGTTTAGAACAGGGTTTAGAACAGGCTTTAGAACAGGCTTTAGAACAGGCTTTAGACCAGGGTTTAGAGCAGGTTTAGACCAGGGTTTAGAGCAGGTTTCGAACAGGGATTCTCAACTCCAGGCCTCGAGCCTCAAGGGCCAGCATCCTGCAGCTTTTGGATGCACCTCTGCTGCAACACACCTGAATCAAATGGCTGAATCACCTCCTCAGTGTGCAGTTAAGTTCTCCACAGTCCTGCTAATGACTTAATTGTCTGACTCAAGTGTGTTGAAGCAGGGTTGCATCCAAGAGCTGCGGGACACCGACCCTCGAGGCCTGGATTTGAGGATCCCTGAGTTCAGATCATCTTTCAGGTTTCTGTTATTGTTGGTATTCAGTTTTCTGTTCACACACGTGTTGTTTACTCCTTTGTGTTTACAAGGCTTGTTGTTCTTGTCTTGTTGTTTGAACATTAGTTCATAGCTTTATGAAGTTGTGTTTAGTTTGTTAGTTTGTTCGCTTTTGCTTCCTCGTGTCTCGTCTCTGGTTCTCTTTGTTTCTCAGTGTTTCCTTGTATCCGTCTTTATGTGTGGCCTCCTTGTGTTATTCCAGTTTAGTGTGTGTGTGTGTGTGTGTCTGCTACCTTTAAATACTTCCTGTCTTTACTTTGAAAGGTTAATTTTCCTCCATGTTGCATGTACTTTTACTTCCTGTCTCTGCCATGTTTTATTCCGCTGTGTTTCCTCTCCGCTCATCACCTTTTGTGTGTTCTGCGTTCCCGTGTTCTGCATTCCCGTGTTCTGCGTTCCCGTGTTCTGCGTTCCCGTGTTCTGCGTTCCCGTGTTCTGCGTTCCCTGTGTTAAACTCCTGGTGTTTTTGGATATCTGGATTACCTGACTGTAGACTTTATGATTCTCTGGACTTCGAAGCATTGAAGTTTGCTTAATGTCTCTCCCTGTCTCCTGCGTTATGGTCTCCAAATCTTTAAGCCATGCAGTGGTTCGTGGCAGAGCTTTTTTCTTGGAGGAGGTTGAAACCTGATGCAGAGCTGAAAGGACAGCAGATACATTTTGTTTATGTGTGACTGCTAAACTACAGGTGTTACAGCTCAGCTAAAGCTAAACAGCTAAAGCTAAAGTTGAAATAGGAAAGAAGTTAAAACATGAAACCTGAGCACGTTCACTCCAGAGCAGCTTGTGTTTTTCAACTCTTGCATGACTCTCAGTGCCTGTCTGGGCTCCTGCACTGATATGACCGTGAGATTCATGTCGACACAAACCGACTTACAGACTTTTTTCTCTTTAGGTGCACCGTGCACAGATGTGGTTTTTGTTCTGGCCCTCGCTGCTGTTTGTAAAGATACCAGTGAGCATAAACCTCCTGTTAGCCTGCTGCTAGTTGCTGTGCATCTGCAATCTGCTTTGCAACCCACCTGCACCTCCCGTTTGAACTTAATCAGTGTGAAATCTGCTGTGTTGTGTTGCAGGAGGGTCTGCTGCTGCTGTTCCTGCCTTTAGTCACATGGTAGCTCAGCGAGGTCCCAGAACAGAAACAATAAATCAGCAGCCTTGCATTGACTTCTAGAGAGTTGCTGGAGTTTTGTAGGAATTCAGTGTTAATCAGAGACTCTGTATTTAAAATGAGAAGGACTCAGTTTGTTAGAACGGTGCGTTGCTGAGCAGCGATATTGGATGTTTTTTAGTAAAGCAAATACTCGACAGCAGGAATGAAGGTTAAAGCCTGAACTGCATCCAGCTGGAAGAGACAAACACATCAAGTGTGAAACAGCTTTTACTAAAGTGAAGTCCTTCAGCTGCCAAACAGAACACGCTTCCACTCCTGAAGAGAGTAATGGAGGGTGTTTCCCGTTAAGAGAAGAATAACTACTGGAACAAGCAGGTTATGAATATGGAGCAACTCAAAATCAGATTTTAAATTCAGTCCACAGTAAAGGCCACAGTAAAGTCCACAGTAAAAGCAGGGCGGAGGGACGAAGCGTTGCCTTGTGGACCTTTAATGTGAATGAAGACTGAAGTTGTCAGTGAGCTGCTGGAGGCTTTTGGCTCTCAGCTAACATCAAGCTGCACTAATGGCTCTCAAAGCTGATCTGACACGGAGTCCGCCGGCTCTCAGCCGGCTCTCAGCCGGCTCTCAGCCGGCTCTCAGCCGTCCAAACAGGGCCGTGTCCACTGGAGCAAAGGCAGTCTGCAGCCCCCCCCCCCCCCCCCCTGTCCACGCTGCAAGAAGTGGCACTGCTGAGGCTAATATTAGCATTTCTTAGATTTATTGTTATCTGTCTGAGAAGGCTGTGGCCTGAATGAATTTACTGTTTCTTACTGGGATGACTCAGTGGCTGCTGAGCAGCCAGCCCGGATCCTGTTCTTATTTTTTCCTGCTTATCCTGCAGATAATCTTGCACCTGCTACAAGATTATCTGCAGGATAAGGGTTAATGCTAATTATAATGCTCCATTATTTGCCAGAGTGCTTTGATCAGAGGATATGTTTTCTGTGCAGTAATATCTATATTTGAACCAGGTGAGTGGGATGGTGGTAGAGTGGTTAGCGCTGTCACCTCGTAGCAATAAGTTAGAATCAGGCTAGAATCTCCTGATTGGCTGAGGCCTTTCTGTGCTCTCAGTGTGCCTGTGTGGGTCTTCCGTGGGTACTCCAGGCCTCCGCCCACAGTCCAAAGTTGGGTGAATTGGTGCTAAAATGTATTTTTAGTGAGTCTGGACAGGTGGATGTAAAGTTGGAGTTCCTAAGCCAACAACGTCTTTTGGCTTTTCTTCAGCCTTATTTAATGTTCCACAGTGGTCAGAGTATCAAACCTTCAGACATGTACTTGGGTCCAGGTGACTTCTACCTGAAAACGGGGTGGCAGTCGCACCTGACACAAGGTGAGCCGTCTTTGGTTCCATTTAAGTTGGAAAAAGGGTCCGATTTTGTTTACGTTGAGCTGGTGAACTAAGATGAATATTTTATGAAAATAAATTGAAAGAAATATAGAATTAATATTGTAATATTGTATCTGAAAGGCATGTAGAAGGCGGTGAAACATTTGTTCTTGGTGCGATCGCAGCAGCGGTGAGGTTGGCATGAGCGAGCAGCACAGACACATCTCAGGGTTCAAAGGTTCAGGCTGAATTCAGGACGACTCTGGAAAATCCACAGTTCGTGCTGTTCAGTGAGACTCCACCACTGCAGCCCGCGGCGTGAATCAGCAACGCTCCGCTGAAATGTTTGTCTGTCTGGACCTCAGTTTGTAGATGCTCCGCTTTGCAGCTCCGATACCAGCACAGCACAACACAACACAACACAACACAACACAACACAACACAACACGGGCTCAGCAGCACAAACACCTGCTCAGCGGCTGGTCGCGTCCATGGTGGTGCGTCAGAATGATGAGCTGTCCAATCAGCTTCTGGTCTCCATGTGCAGCAGCACAGGCTGCAGGTTACCAGAACAGAACCAGAACATGTGAGCTCACATACAGCTGCTGATATGAGTTTCAGGGTTTCTGTTCGGGACTTTGCTATGAGGACTTGTGCTTTTGGTCGCTTTCTGTTTTAGCCGCGAGTTCACAAAATAGATCCATGAATGGAAGCTGCTGGGTCCACGTGCTGTGACACAGTTGTTCTGGTGTCAGTGAAGCTCACTAGTTGAGCAGGAAGTCCCTTCGCAGTCTCGTGTTTGAGGCCCGTTTACACGCTGTGGTCGTTTCCACAAAGTGACGCGTTGACATGGAAGCGGCAGAGACGAAGAAAACGCTGCAGTTCCCATCACCATTTTGTTGCAAAGCTTTATGCAGCACGCACATGGCCACTGTGAGAACCTTTGTATGAAGCATCTCCGCTGATTCACGTGATGATGTAGCAAATGTACAGCACCAGGAGCACTGGTGTGACTGCTGGGGATGTATTCGTGCATGCACAGAAAGATGTGGCGGTCACAACCACAGTGCACGTGTGCGAGAGCTCCCGTATCCAGAAAGCACCGGTTTGACTCCGTCGTCGTGTAAACGGGAGACTGAAACTGATCAGAACTTTATCAGAACGGTGTCGGGACACAGTTTTAAATGTGGATCACGGCACGGCTGCACTACATAAACTGCCTAACTTTGCTGTGACTGCAGCACTGACACTGATGAAAGTGAAGTCCCAGCATTCATTGAGTGTGACAAAGCAGAGGATGCTGTGGCTCTCTCCCTCTTTGTGTCTTTGCTATTATCCAGCCTCTCTTTGCACTTGTGCTCGGGGTCTGAAGAGGCTCTCAGACAGCATCATGCAGCTTCACTGAGCGCACATGAGCTTGCATTTTTATTTCTTACTGGAAAACTCATCTGTGAGCCACGGGGGGAAAGTGCACGTGCCTACTTTTGTGTTTTTAGCTTCCTGACACTCATGCGCTCAGACAGGTCACACAAAGCAGGAACTTCCAGCAGAGTTCAAAATAAAAGCAGTTAAGCTGTGAGGGTGGAGGAACCGTTCCACCTGATGACAGGAACGTTGTCAGAAGATCTATGCTCCTGCCTGTCGGAGGTGCACTGATGAGGACATGCTTGCAGTCACGGATGAATCCACATTTGTGCTTCT
>VOQJ01023086.1:3020-16467 GCA_015052665.1 Apistogramma diplotaenia | reverse complement strand
AAAATCTTCAGTTCGTCCTCTGCCCAGTGTGAAGGCAAAAGGGCACAAATATCAGACTGTGCAACCCGCGGCTCTTTCATCCTTACGCTGCGGCTCTCAATATATGCATCACTCGCGGAAGCCGGAAGTATTTTCCGTTTTCGTGTGTGTATTTGCCGCTGTAAGTCTTTCCTTTTCTGTGGAAACTGGGTCCAGCTGGCTCTTTGAGGGTCAAAGGTTGCCGACCCCTGGTCTATACTGTGTTTACGATCTGATCACCACCAACAGAAGCGGCTGCTCAGTGCCCAGAAAATGCTTAAAGTCACATGGTCCAATCTTGCATTCTGATTGGTTCATGAGACACGGAGGCATTTACGGAGAATGGGAAATTACTGTTGGAAGCTTTTGGTAATTCAGACTAGTCAGAGATGGGTATTGACGGGTTATGACGATTGATTGGCGTATGTACCAGTGGCAGTAATACTCAGGGGACCGGATGGAAAGCTCTGGGTGGCCGCCAGTTGATGTTCCCTGATCTATAGGTTCAGGGCAGCTGAAGGCCCTTAAAAAAGTGTCCGAGGTCATGATACCCAGTCGGAAAAGGGTGGAGTGCCCACTCTGGTACAGGGATGAGTTGCTGCCCCAGGTGGAATTGCTCCCACGACCAGCCCCGGACATGTAGAAGAAAATGGACAGATGGATGTCTCTTATAAACTAGATGCCAGTATATTTGGATATAGCTAATATGAACCAATATATTGGTCCCAACAGTATATCAGTCAGTGTCTTATACTGTCAGTGTTCATACTGTGACATAGTAGGAGTTCTCTTGTCCCATTAAATCTTACAGGTTATATTTTCAGACCACAAGATAAACTCCATTAACTGTATTTGGGTTAAACCAAACTTCCTACATGGCTGAATAAGAGTTGACATAAAACAGAATATTTGGAATTTGCATCTTAATGGCTGTTAGATTTAAGCTCACGACTTTTTGAAGCTAACGTTTACGCACAGAATTAGTTAGTACTTCCAGCCGTGCCTCATACTGCCATTCAGCTTGTAACTGAAGGTAGTGCTCACACGTGTGCTGCTCTGACTGCTTGTATTTGTTGATGCTTTTCTGTGTTTCTGGGAAACGATGAGCTGATGCTGCTGATGATGGTGGGGGTCGTTATTGCTTATGGGCTCCTCTTCGTGAATCTTCTAGTCATATCTTTGCTGCGTTAGGGAGGAGGATTTAGGTTACAGATAGAGACACTTTAATCTGATTTAATGTTTGTGCACGCTAGAAGAGTCAGTATGAAAGAGGGTGTTACTCACATGAAGCGGCCATTTTTAATTTAAAGGGCATTTGCATCACTTATTTACATGCCACCTTTTTTTTAAATGTTTTTTTTGGCCATAGCGGCTTTATTGGCAGTACGGAGGCAGCAAATGGGGAAAGACACGCGGGCAAATTGGCGACAGGCCGGGAATCAAACCTGCGCCACAACACGGCATATGAATGTGGTCGCTAGCTTCACCACCCAGGCGCCCTGAGATGCCATCTTTAAACATCTTTAAAATTTCCCTTGCTGTGATTTTTCTTGTTCACCTCACTGCCATTATCACCACTGCATTGTTGTTTTCATCAAATCTTCATCTCTAATATTTTGATTAGACTTGTTAAAGTTGCAGCTTTATTTGTGCCACATCCATCTTTAATAACATCCTCATTGTACTTTTATTTTGTCTTTTACATTGTTTCCTCATCTCTTTGTGTTTGATATGCACTGAGCTGTGCACACTTTTTATTTTTTTTATGTTTTAGGATCAAAGAAGAACCAAAGCCTCAGCCGGCACAGTAAGTAAACTGCATTACCCAGAGTGCTCTAGGCTTTGACACTTCTTACTGTCAGTCGGTGCTGTGTGCTTCATGTGGCTTTCTCCTCTTCGTGTGGGAGTAAAATTTTAAAAAAATGTCATTAATGTCTTGGAAAAGCCAGCATCTTGATGACTGTACAGTGGCTTCTTTTGATTATTAATTTCTCAGTGAGTTAATTAGATTGTTGTTTGTGCTGGACACTAAACAGCTGACTTCCATGACATCAATGACATCAGCTTCACCTTTCGATCAGCTTTTTTGCAGCTAGGTCCCCAGAATCTTTCCCTTGTTCCTGGTATCTAACTGGCTGCTCATCTTCATCTAGTGTATCATCTGCACTCTGGTTGGCTTGGTAGCCTCGTAGTTTAGCTGCTAGTGTGAAGTCGATGCGCCCGTCCTGCTATTCTGTACTATAGCTGCATTTTGATTAGATCTGCAGGGCTAACCCGTCTGACAACCCGACCCCCGCTGCACCAAAAAGCTGGAATATGTGACATCTCTGTTACCCTCAGCTGAGCATTTAATGCAGCTCTCATTTCCATTGGCTGTAGAGCTTTCCTGCTTTTCTGTCCTTCCCTCTAATGTAGGTCTGTCTGAATCATCTTTCTTCCTCTATCGTTCTCTCCGTATTTCTGACACTGTGTCTGGTTGTCAGTGTTCCACTAATCGCTGCTCTGCCCGTGTCCCGGCCTCCTCCTCTCTCCGCTCTGGTTATAGTGAATGTCCCTGCTATTTTCCCACTACTGAAGAACCACCCTGCTTCCTAAAAGCCCTTTTCTGAACAGATTGTTTTCTCACATGATGACTCATTGCGATGTTCCAGTCACACTTTGCTTATTTGAACAGGTGGTTTCCCTTTAGTGGGATCACTGAGCTGGTAAATAATGTTCTTCAGCCCCAGCAAAAGTCCCCAAATGACAAGGAGCCAGAGCAAAATGAGTAAGTAAAAGCACAGACCCCTCTTGATCTTCTTCCAGCAGGCACTGACATACAGTGGTGGTGACCCGAGCAGCACGTTGGACCCTTGATATGAAAGCATGATATGTAATTTCTCAATGTGCTGGTTTAAGCACATAAGAGAGGGCTGGTGTGGAAGTGTTGCACCAGAAATGACATATTAATTATGGACTGTAACACTGAGGCCACTATTTAAGAAGGCGGAGCAGATATAGTCATATAATATATGTTGTCGTGTTCTTAATCCTTGATCGACTGAATCCTGTATGAATCCTCCACAAGCCTGCAATATAGTTAGAGTTGGGGGGTTAGAAACACTTGCACTGTGTCTAAAGTCAGATCATTTTTCTTTGCGAGGCTATAAAATGTGAGACGGTGGGCTTGTTTGGCTGATGTGGAATTATTTTCCTGCCAATAAACCAGTTAAAGTTAAAAACTTGACAAAATTGCCATATTTGGAAAAACTGAATTGAGATGTTTAGAAATCGGACAGATCCAAAATCAGCCATTAATATTCTGCAAATGAATTGATAGACTCACTGCTAACGTTTCAGGCTTAGCATGACGTAATAACGATTGCAGGGAGGTTAGAGTTCGGCTCCAGTGGTGTGTGGCAAAGGAGGAATCCCAACGCTTGTGGAGAGCTTGTAGTTCAGGCCTGCTGTTTGCATGTCGAGTCTGTCATATGTCCAAGAGCGAGGCTCGTGTTACAGGCCGTTTATAGCTGCTCTGGTGTGGCTCAGAGGTAAGAGAGCTCCGATACGCTAGCTTGGGATGGGACAATGAATAGCGTATGATTACTCGTCAGCAGTGTCACCTATATTTGACCACGTCTGACTGAATAAGCAAACCCTGTGGAATGGGTACTATGTACCAGCTGTCTGCTGCCACGAGATTCTACTCTCACTCCACATATTTGCTCCATTTTTATTAGTATTATTATTATTATTATTTTTCCTTTACTGTTTAACTTATTTTCTGCATTTAATTGGACAGCATACTTTACTTCTGAGTAAATATATAGCTGTAATGTGTTTTCTAGCTAATTTTAATCAGGCCTCTCAGTTCCCGAGTGTTACCAAGCAGTTTGCATCTTTTCATAAACTTTATGTATTTAAATTGCGGGAGCTCTCTTCATTTTATTCATTATTTTTAAGAATGTACCAGAAAGTTGATCTGGCCACTGCTAAAGTTTTCCTTCTCGGATGGGGGCTGTTATTATTATTATTATTATTATTGTTATTTTTTGAACTGCCACATCTTTGGACCATATATTGAGAGTTCCCTCCCTTGAACAACAACACTTGGAGCTCACTCCAGACCCTTATTCTCCTTAACCTGTCATGAACTAACCGGGTTACATGCCTGACAATGAAACGGGTCAACTGTAAGTCACAAACAGATAACGCAGTATTAAAGCTAAACTCTAACTGCCCCCCAAAAAGGGCTGAGTAGCTGGAATAGGGTCCAACCCAAGTGGAAGAGGATGGCTGGATGGATGGACTCTTCTAAGTGACCTTGTCTAGTCCATGTAATGGTTTCTCTAAATGCACGTCCCCTAACTGTAAGGGGAGATAAGTGAGAATAAAACATGACTGTAGTCTTATTTCCTTGATCCTGGGAGACAGTGTCTTCACCTCTTCTATCATCTTCTTCATCAATCTGTTATCAGCCCCTCTGTCAGTAAATGAGATTTGGTGGGATCTGTTAAACAAGGGTACACACTAATCTCTGCTGGTAAACACAAAAGGCTCTGACACAATTAGCCCTTTAATCCCTCAGTGGGTACAACAAGGGGCACGCCTGTGGCACTCCATCTAATGTTCAGATGGCACAGTTACTTGTGCACACTACCACACACACACACATGCAGACTTGTGGTGGCGTGTGTGGCCGTTGCCTTTGGGCTCTAAAGGTCTAGTTGTGAGCAAAGGAAGCACGTTTATCTCAAATGCAGAGCTGTATGTGGTAAAAGGATAGCTCTGCTCAATAATTCACAAGTGCTAATGAATGTTGCAGGGGATATGTGGGGCGAAACCAATTCTAATCGCCATATTATGAAGTCAGCCCAGTGTTTAGTTTCCAAGGAGACGCTCAATTGACATGTGTCATACAAAATGCATGTGAAAAGACCGTGCTTTTTTAGTAGCCTCTGAGGGCTTTTTAGGAGTTAAGCGGCTACAGTATAAGATCAGGTGTAATGTATCAGCAGGAGGCCATCTATAGGGCACAAGCAGTAACACAATACACACAATAGCAGTGACAAATGATTACCAGTGTGCAATACAACAGAGCAGTAATAACTGTGTATCTGTAAGATGATTATCTAACAGTATGGCTCCAAGGTGTGCTCGGTCTCACCTTACAACTGCCCTGATATAGAAACACAGGTGCAAATGATTCATTAAACGCAATGGAACCTGAGAAAGTGGAATTAAGTGATGTTCTTAAACTTGCAAAGCAAATTTGATACCCCCCCTCGCCCCCCCTCCCCTCCTGTGTTTTAGAGGAGGTGCAGTATCAAAGGAGGAGCTCGGCTTTGAAGCCTCTGAGGTCATGGCATCTGCTTTTCCTTTCAAAATCGAACACGCTGCATACGTCCGAGGTTATATCACTTAGTCAGCTGACGGCAGAAGCTTTTTGTAGAAGTGTGATTTTGAGAAAAGGACTGAAGCCATGAGTCACACCGTGATGATAATTCCAGGGTGCAAAGATTCGCCCACGCTGCCATAAATTTGCAGATACTTATTGCCTATGTTTCGTATACTGATAATGCAGAAATAATCCCTGACATTCGTTTATTTGTTGATCTTTCTCTTACTGAAACGTCTGGTGTAAGGCCTTGCTCTTTTGTGCCCAGAAATATGGTTCTATCTATATAAATTGAGAATATGCAACTGTTCTTTTTTTAATAGGTCACCAAGCCGTATCTCCTTTTCCCTAACTTCTGCCCTTCCCATTTGCTTGCAGGAAGTTGCACCAGCAGTTTGAATCCTATAAGGACCAGGTTAAGAAGATGGGGGAGGAGGCAAAGCAGGCTCAGGACCAGAAGAGCGAAGCTCCAACCTGCGGGATATGCCACAAAACCAAGTTTGCCGATGGCTGTGGCCACATCTGTTCATATTGCCAAACAAAATTCTGTGCTCGGTGTGGAGGACGAGTGTCTCTGCGGTCAAATAAGGTAATGCTGTGCTCGGTATTCCCTGTTTATAAGGACACACACTCACAGACGTGCTGATGCCCCACCCACAGGCCTTTATTTATATATTACTGTTTAAAATAGAAACCTTTGAAGCATTGCAGTAAAATTATAGTCTGGCAATTGAGCCAACAGTGTCTCTAATGGAAAATAATCTTTTTCATATTATCAACAAGTACTTTAGTCAGATGTGCTCTGCATGCCTGTGTAATTCTCTCTGATGTGCTTATTCACTGCTATAGATCTTTACATGTTAACTTACACTTCTTCTATTCGACCACTGGAGGGAGCTGTCCCTCCTTTTCTCTCACGCAGGAACCTGATGATTGCTTTTGTGTGACGAAGCACTCCACTGCCCAGCTAACCACTGTAAAATCCTCCCCACCCAAGACGAAGCTAAATTATTATTTGTATAAGGCCACTTGAATTTGAATAATGATTTTTAGTGTCTTTATTTGATGCCATCCAAAAGCGTGCTGCTGGAGTATGTGACAGTGCCACGAGGTCCTACTAATGCCTCTCACAATCTCTCCCCATGTTTCCTGACCCTCTCCTCTCTAATCTGTCTCCCTCTTTATTTCTTTCTGCTGCATTCCTGCTCTCATGGAATTGCAACAGGAGGACAAAGTGGTTAGCAAATTCTTTTCTGCGCTTCTTGGGACTGTGTCTGAACACAAGCATGTTCGTGAAACATGACATCCTGTGATATGCTCGATACGCATACAGCAGCCAAGACAGGTGTGAAACAAACAAGAAGGGTCCTGATTGGTTTTGTCTGTGAGTCACAACATTACTGACATAAACATGAAAAAATATAAAATAAATATATGGAGAGCTATTTTGAGGAGGGTCAAAATCTCTACAGAGAATATATGGAGTCATAAAACATGGAAGGTGCTATCCAGTTGCAAAGTGGAAACTGTAGCATTTCAGTTTTTTGGTGTTATTGCTTTGCTGTACAGACGCCAACCTTATCTTTAATAAATGAGACCCAATATGCTCATTTCCAGCTCCATACTTTCATTACTGGACTCTGCTGGAATTGCTTTGCGTAGAAAACAATCCTTATTTTATCTTATATGGGCCTTGGTGTTCCACTCCTCTGCATCCTTTGTCTGAAGGAGACAGTTATGGTGCTCTTCCTTTTGCCTGACCTTCTGAGTGGCTGCAAACAAACATTTTGAACAGCAGGTAGGTGGAGCTTTTGATCAAATTATGGACATCACCCTCACTGACATCATAATGACCCCGGGGTAGAAATTCTGTCTTAAATGAAGCATTTAGAGCAGTCTAAAGCTTGAGCTTTTGGCTCATAGAGAATGCTTACACATTCACTGCCATAACGTAAACTTTGTCCATGTTTGATATGAACATTTTCCATTGTAACATTATTCCATCCATCCATTTTCTTCCTCTTATCCAGTTTAGAAAAAGCACAACATGTCATCATTAATGTGTTATTTCTAAGCCTTTAGGCTGTATGTAGGTGCAATATTAAATGACAGTAGTCTCCTATTAAGCTTAAGATTCACATTCAAATTAGAGCAGATTTTAACATATACATACACTATCTGCGTTTTAATATCACAATTTTGATTAAAATATATGAAAACATTTTTTAAAATGAGCTTTTCTGAGCTTTACTGACAACTGTTTGAAAATGTTTAGCTTCCACTAATATGTAATGTAATAGACTGAGCCTTGGGAAAGATGAAAGAATGTAACAAGCTAAACAAGTACAGCATCACATGGCAGATGAATGTGTAAGAGGCCACATCATTGTCAATATTTATACAGTAGGTGCAACATAGATTTCCCAGCGCTGTCGTGGCTCTCACCTCCCTGTTAGTCATTAAAGTAACCGACCGTAGGCTGGAGAGGACAGTACAGTACATACCAACAGGCTCAGCAGAAATGCAGAGCCACGTCTGTCCAGCTGCTCCCTTCAATGCCAAGACCCCGGTTGTAGGAGCTTCCATTGTTCACCGCTAGATAATAGCTGGGAGATCAGTTACCATGTTGTACAGATGGTGTTGAGTAATAACAGTGGCAGCAGGCTGACGACAGACAGTCAGGGCAATGGCAGGTAGACCATGTGATGTGCCGCTTATCCAATGCCAGCTGTTTACCTGGTGATGCCCCGGCATTCTGGCACACAAGGTCGCTTCTCCATGCAGACTCCATACAGCAACAACCCCCATGGGGTTTGGGGGGGGCTCCGAAAACTACTGAATAACATTAATTTTGTAATAAAAGGCCATTCTAAAGTAATGTATATTGGGATTCAGCTGCTAACATGAAGGAGGGAGCTACAGAAATAAACACTTGATCCCAGTACAGGTGAATGTGTGTCTCCTCTGGCTGCACTTGGTAACTCCACTGTCTCGGTGCTTGACAGTGCTGCCATATTTCTTTTTAGTATTTTTCACAGATATGCATTTGAAATGTGTTGAAATGCTTGTCTGCAGCAGGGGAGCAAAGTAAGCGTTTATGGCAGGATGCAGAAGTTCAGATGACAGGGTCAGTCAGAGGGTCAGCACAGAAAACAGCAACAGAAGCGATGAGGCTGTGAGAGTTTAAAAAATTGCAGTTAATATTGTTTTGTGCTACCTCCACATACAAAGCACAAGACCACTCGGGGCATTAGCTGCAAGATTTGTGATATTAAATTGATTGTTTGGTGAGATTGCGCTTTGCAGTTGCAGACGACAGAAGCTTTGATTACTCCCACACGGACAAAGGGACACACTGTGGCGTGCCTGAGCATCTTGTGTGAAAGCTTGTGTGTCAGTGAAAGAGATGGTGGTGGTGGTGGTGGTGGTGAAATCTGCCCTTTTTCCATCCATCTACTCTTTCCCTCTCTCACAGATGGTGACAGCAGTGGCGAGAGAGATCTTGTTCTTTGAAACACCATTGAATATTTACAAGTCTCTATGCTCGGAACAGCTAGCAGAGCCATGGCACGCTGGAATATGATATAGTGTAGAGGGACTGAGAGTTAAACAGCTGGTGAAGGAATTCAGGCCGGGAAAGATGGAGGGCTCTGCTCACTAACCCTGCTCGGTTCAGTCTGTGACTCGCTTAGTGTAGCGACATTAATCACTGTATCTTATCGCAACGAGCTGAATAATAGATGTGAAAACACTGATAACAGTGTGCGTTGATAACAATCACTGCTCAGCGATCGTGCCAGGTAGCTTAGCCTCTACTTCAAGCAAAAAGTACAGAGCAACTTTTCTTTGCTCTTCTAAAAACTGGAAATGCCTTTGATACAGATAAACTGTGTGTCAGTGTTGTGAAGTCCTCAGAGTCCCTCCTTGTAGTGGTAGAGCACCCCTCGCCATTTCCTCTGATGTGGCTTCAAAAGGGCCTGAGGAATCAACAGTCTCCGGGGAGGAACTCATTTGTGATTAAAGCAACTCTTGCTGAAGATGTTACATGTGCTTCTTGGCCCCCTCGACATTTCTGCTATAAAATAGAATTGCTGGGATGATGCTATTTTATTGGATTCTAGTTCAAGTTAAAAACTATTTTTTTAATGAGTCAAAGAAAAGTTCTGGCTCTAAATGACACCAGGGAAATCACTTTCATTATTAGAAAAATGCACCTGATTCTCTGCTTGACAGTGAACTACTGTCTGTTTTCAGAAATGCACAGGGCCACTTTCAATGTGCCAAACATGCACATGATGTTACAGTAGCAATGAAGTTTGAAATCGCCTTAAAAAATGTGTTCTAACATCTTGATAGATGACATGGTTGATGCAGGGGAAATGCATGTTCAGCTCTTCACAGTGATGCTGAAGTCACCTGTTTATGACTGTGCCGCAGAGCTTGAAAACATATAGCTAATTTATCTTTTTCTTTCATAGATTAATTGTTGTGCTTTCCCAGCTAGTAGACAAAATACTTGCATGCCCATGTTGTGGAAAAAAAGGGGCACATTTCAGATGAGCACTTGAAGCGTGGTTTAGGCTGACAACACCTCATCGCCCGTATCAGTTCCTCAAGTGATATGATCGCTGTTCGACTTAGTAAGTGCGTAAGCAGCTTAGGTAAAAGTCATTCATACATGTCGGAGTGTTTCACACAGCATTCGGAGTCGTTTCCACCAATTTAAGCGGAAAGCTTTTTCTTTTTTTTCCTCCCTTTTTCTTCTTCCTCTTCCTCGCATGTTACTGTTCAACATTTTGCGCCTCCTGATCCAGCGGATGTATGACGTGAGGACAAATAGGCGATGATGCATTTGTTTTCCATTTTTCTTTGTTCAGACTCGGGATATCTTTACAGCGCAGACTGAATGTTCCCGTTTGCGTTAACTGCGGGGAAAACAGCGGCTGTCGCTATTCGGCGTTTTCTTGTCTGTCTGTTGTTGGAGTGTGGGAGCAGAGCTGGGACACGTCGCATATGTAATGAGCTCTCAAGTCCAGCAGAGCTCTGACTGTGTTCCAGATGAACTCATACAGCTGCACCTGAACACAGCATGCTCTTTTTTTTATTTCTCGGAGAGCTGCTGACATTCAATCCGGCACGGTTTTTGCACAGATGGATCCAGAGTGAAAGCTGAAGATAGGACTCTTACATTTTGGCTTCTGTGCCGTCTGTTACTGCTTTGTTAGAAAGAAATAAGGAATACGACTGGTTTGCTTGGACGGGATGTGGCCGGGTGAGCCCCCGGTGTAACCTTCACGGTTACACAGCAGCTGCTGTCCGGCAGGCAGCCTGGTGTCTGGACTTGGAGCTGTCCGCGGTACTGAAGGTCGGAGCCGCTTCTTCGCTTTCAGGAGCAGGAGCCAGTGACAGTCGTCAGCACATTATCAGGACTTATAGACGGCGATCTCTCTGCACAGGCACAGCGGTTTCTCTCAGCGGCACCATGGGTAAGCTGAATGAGCATCGGGGTGACTGCGTCGCGTTTTTCACCGGTCATTTTGTTTGTCACAAATGTGACCATTTCATCTCAGCAGCCTCGCTGAATGCAGCGTGTGCTGCAGCAGTTCCTTTTCGGAAAACCTCAAATCAAAAACATCCGCACTATTAAAAACGTGACGCTTCTAGATTACATTCATTTTACCGACAGCACTGAATATGTTTGTTTCCACTGAGCCGCCTTGTCAGTCAGAATTTTTTTTTAACACGTTTATTTAGGTCATAGAGAGGCTGAAGGGGCTGTGGGTCTGACAGGCATCAGCCATTTCTGTGTGAATCCATATACTGGTTTTCCACAGCACCCCCTCCTCCTTTCTTGTGTTTCTGAACTTCAAACAAGGACCATAAATATTCATCAAGTCTATTATTATTACTGGCGCGCACACTAAAATTAGAAGCTCATTAAAATGTAATTCACCACGTGCAGCCAGTGTTAGGGCATGTGAATGTTGGCGCTCTCCGTGGCTTATTATTGACTGTGATACAAAATAATAACAAGAACAACAATAATAATACCCTGTAAACTTTTAATTTTTTAGACGTGCCACATAATTCTTATCAATATCCAGCTTTCATAAGATTTAAGACAGTAAATGTCCCGTTAAGATGCAGTTCCATATGCAGCTGTAGTGTGCAAACATGGCTCCTGCACGGGTGAAACATTACATCATTAATACATCGATATCATCTACTTCTGTCCTGAAACACGCTATTCATTACCCTGCTGGTGCATTCAGTTTCCTTTCATAACGCTAAAGTGTGTGGATTTCGTCCACTCTGAATTGTAGACAGGATCCTTTGTGATGCCCGTGTGCTTAAGCTGGACTCAGTCCAGGTTGGGATGTTCTGAGGAACACTTCACTCCCCAAACAATGAGTCTTTAATGAGCGGTTCAGTTCACCGCAGTTCAGGTGAAGCAGAGAAACAGGAATGCAATATGATACCTATGACAGTTCTTTTACTGACCTATCAATATTGCAGCTTGTTGCTGCTTTAGCTGTAGAAGAGCTTATTTTTGTCTTGGTTAGGCAGCCGGTATGAAACAAACTAAGAGAAAACATAGATGTGGTCTTCAATTGGAGTCATGGCATAGACACCCACCATGATTCCTCATCTCTTTTCGCTGTCAAACAAATGGACGTGTCACAGATGTCACCAGAAGTCCCTGCCTAAATTTTTAAATAGCATCCTGTGAAATCAGGAGACTCGTTAGATTACAGTTACGACTGTATGAATGAATGTAAAATGAGCGAATCTAAAAGTGTCATTAATTTAATTTAACACTTGAGCTGGCTTACTTTTTTTTTTTTTGCCTGGAAGGATACTGCTGATTCACTCTGGAGGTTAAATAATGTTGCAGTGCAGTTTAATGGCCACAAGAGAGAGCTCGGTGCTCTCCGCTTGCTGCAAATCTAGCAGCTTTGTGAGGGGATGACTCCTTCAGGAAGAATTTGAATGGAGCAGATAAAACAGTGTGTAACATGTAAAGGACGTTGCTGATGGGTGCATGTTATTGTTCTTTTACTTGCTGACTTATTCACTGCAAAAAGGTTTAACGATAATCCGTCCTTCAAAGGCATTTGTGGCTGTGCTATTGTCAATTTCCCAAGAACACACACACTCACACATACACACACACTTGCTGCTACCCTAAAAACACCTTTGGTCTGATGAGAAACTATTGGAAAGGAAATTATTTATTGATCCGGTGGCATGTGGCGTGTGTTTCCCTCAGTAAACAGCCTATAGCACATTTAATAGAGTGTCTATCTTCCTGGTGTTTGGAGCGGGTGGTAGCACTAGGTTTTTTAGCTTTCTATTTTTAACTGTAGGTTCAATGACTATGAAATGTGCAAACACAGAGAGAAATGGCCCTGCCCGAGGGCCACAGCCCCCAACCCGCTGCCTGCACTCAGCCGTGAAGAGTTGAGCCGAAGGGAGGCGTGTGTGTTTGGAGAGTCTGGAGCAGAGTGGCTGCAGTGAAAGTGAAAATACCTGGGGCTGTTACAGCTGCTTGACCAGTGTGTGTGTGTGTGTAACTCTGTGTGTGTGTCATTGTGAATGCATGCATCTGCTGCTGAGTCTTTTTGTCAATGTGGTCTGTAAATGAATGGTTGAATGAATGGCAGTTATAACAGTTTCCTGTCAGTGTGGGTTGAGCTCACTCTGTCTTTGGACTGCATCCCTAGATGGACTGTTAGCAGCCTCATGCTGTGTGGTGTCTGCCAGTGTGACTACAGACGAACCAACGTGTTTCTGTTACTGTCACACATCTTGTGTTGTGATACAGCACGAGGTCTTACTTCTACCATCAAACACACTTGAGAGTTTGTTCAGCAGTTTACTGATTTAATGCTAAATCCCATTTCAGCCTGATTTTTTTTGGGTACATTTTGTATCCTTAACTCCTGCATCTTTGTTCTACTAAACCTGATAGATTACGAACCTGTCAAGCCCCTCTGTAGCCCCGTAAAACATTTAGGTAACCTCAGAAAAATGCACCGTCATCAACCATTG
>VOQJ01023072.1:2561-17685 GCA_015052665.1 Apistogramma diplotaenia | reverse complement strand
GTGTGTGTGTGTGTGTGTGTGTGTGTGTGGTTTTCTCCTTCAGGTACATTCAGTCTCTCACCAACAACGTGTCCTTTGTGAGATATAAAGAAGTCTACTCAGCTGCTGCTGAAATCATCGGTCTCATCCTGAAGAATATGAGTGAAATCGGAGAGGTATGAACTTTCTCTAGTTTTTTTTTACAGTTACATCTCATTTATGTTTATGTCTCACCCACCTCTTAGATTTAGTCTGACATACTGTATCTAGGTGGCATAAGCAGGTGTTTCTTCTGATGTTATAAATCCTCTTCAATGATATCTTTTATGGTCAGTAGTGTTGTTTTTCCCCTCATAAGTATGATGGGTAATTTTTTTTTAATGTTCTTTACTCAGCAACATCAAGAACTCCTCAATCTTGCTGCGAGTAAGATAACAAATCTGAAGAAAAAAGAGCTGGATGACAAGTTCATTATTTGCTTGAACAAAGTGTCAAAGCACTTCCCTCCATTTATGGATCGGTAAGTTTTCATTTCAAGTATATTTATTGTATTCATCTTTTATAAAATTTTGCTTTAACCATACCACAAGCTTAGTTTATAAATTATTATGCTACCTTGCAATTTTCCTTTTCAGGTTTGTCAATTACGTGTTCCTCCTGCCAAAGTTGCACGGCATCCTAAAGACTAATTGCTTGGAGTGTGTTCTGAGCCGAGCTGATGTCATTCCAGACATCTTTCTGCAGCTCAAGACCACCGGCTTCATTCAGATGATGAGCCACAGGTGAGTTCTTCCTTAGAACTCTGCAGTACATTTTTGTTCTTACATGTATATGTGTAAAAAAATTTTTAAATCCTTTAAAAGAAGATGATCAGCATCAAGCATTTGGAGATCAAAGGAAATTTGACATTCAGGACATTTTTTCTTTAGTTTGTGGGTTAAATAAATATAAAAGCAGGCGCTGGTGTAACTCAGTGGGTTAAGCAGGCGACCCATATGCTGAGAGACTACTGCAGGGTCCTGGGTTTGATTCCACTCTGGGCCATTTAGTGTGTGTCATTTCCCCTGCTCTCTGTCCCTTATTTATTACAGGCCAAAAATAAATCTTTAAAAAAATGTGTAAATGAATAGCACATTAGAGGACTCGTTGGCACTGAACTGTTCCTCCACATTTCTGTGTTCAGGGATGAAGCGCGGCAGAGGGCCTGCCTCGATATCATCCACAAGATTCTTGCTCGCCTGTCGCCGGCTGAGCTTCAAGAGCTTCTGGGATCTGTGACGGCTTTTGTCTCGCATCCTTCTCCAGTTTGCAGAGAGAGGATGTACGACATCCTCATGTGGATCCAGGACAACTATGGGTGAGTCTTTTTGGCTTCCTGCCTCAAACAGACCATAGACAATGTTTGTATCTTATTGTTTAGACACTAGTAGTGTAGTAGCGTTTTCAGATTTGACCCATGTGACCTCTTTGTACAGTGCATTTTCAGGAGGGTCACTTGACCGTTTTATTCATGTGATTTTGTTTTTCTTCTCCAGAGATGACGAAAGCATGCAAGACAGCATATCACTGGAGATTTTCAACGCAGCTAAAGAAACACTGCTTCAGGGATTGTCAGAAGAAAATCAAGGCCTTCAGTAAGCACAGACTATTTCATTGTTTTCAAGCTAATATAGAAACAGTGGATCTTTGTTTTGTTCATTTCATACATCTCCATGTTTGCTTGTTCTGTCTTTACAGGCTTTATGTTTGTAACTTCTGGAGTCAGGAGAAGCGCCTCCCCACTGCTACCCTTGAGCGAATGTTGATGGTGCTCAGTTCTCTGTACTCCTGCAAAATAGAGAGGTGTTTTTTAAGCTTGGCCACCAATCTGCTCCTGGAGATGACAAGCCAGAGTCCTGACTTCAATCGAAACATGTTTGAGTATCCGCTGTCCGAGTGCACCTTCCAGGTTTGCATATATTCTTCTTGGATTGATTAAAAAAAGAAGAGTTTTATTTGCATGTTACTAAGGATTTTGATTTGCAAATGGCATTTTTATTTCCCTCTACAGGACTATGTGATTGATTCCAATTGGCGCTTCAGGAGCACAGTTATGACCCCCATGTTTGTTGAAACCCAAAGCTCTCAAGGCCCAGAGAGCATGGCGGCATCTCAGGCTGGCACGATGAAGGGAAAGCTCAGAGCCACGCAGACTTCGTTAGAGTTCAGCCAGACCCAAACAGAAGGTACTGCTGTGTTTCAGTGTCCCCGTGTTAAACTGTCAGTTTAACCCCGAATTTGGGGTCAACACAACAAATATGGGTGTGGAAGTCAACACTGCTATGTTTTTCCCAGGTCGTCGTACTGCATATAACTGGCTGACTGGCAGCAGTGTGGACACACTGGCAGAGTACACGCTCGGCTCAGAGTCTCTGTCATCTTTGCTGGTGTTTGATAAGAAGGCAGAGAGGCAAACCGCAGCAAGACGACCGGTAGGAGAAGGCTTTGGCCTGAGGCGCCTCACTGCATCAACAGATGAGGTGGACAGTCGCACTAGAGGTTAGTTCCTAAAAAAACAAACAAAAAAACACCAAACTTCACGAGTAACTGTAAATTAATTTTATTAATTTCAAAATAAGCACACTTTGCTTTAGTAATAAGAGACTAAAGTTTCGCTCATTGAAAAGCATTAAATGTAAATTGTGCTTTTTATCAACAGCAGCAAATGAGCAACGTGCCAACATCCTAAGACTGAGACGCAGATTTCTGAAGGATCAGGAAAAAGTCAGCTTGCGTTTTGCCCAAAAGGAGATCCAGCAACAAAGGCAGAAAAAGGTATCCTGCAGGCCGGGGTTCAACCAGGAGCCACTCAAACCAAGAAGCTGATCTATAATGCTGATTTTCTGTTTCTCACTGACTTTCCCAGCCTGTGTGTGTGTGTGTGCGTCTCTAACCGTTAGCGGCTCTGCTGTGTGTCCCACAGGAAGAAAAAGCCAACCAAGCCCTGAGAAAAGAGGCTCAGGTGACTTTGTATCGTAACTACAGAGTGGGAGACTTTCCAGACATCCAAATCCCATACAGTAGCCTCATCGCTCCCCTTCAAGCTCTAGCACAGGTTTGACTGCCACCGCCCTCTGTTTGCATCCAGAGTAGTGTTTTGTAAGTATCAATAAAAAAAATTTCCCTTGTCCCAACTAGAGAGACCCAATTTTAGCCAAACAGCTGTTCAGCTCCCTTTTTGCTGGTATACTGCAAGAAATGGACAGAGAAAAAAGGCCAGAGGAGAGCCTGAGGATTAAAGAGGAGCTGCGGTGCAACATGAACATATTCCTGAGCACGAGTACACTCTGCTTCCCTCCATTTATAGCATGTGTGCAGGTAGGAAACTGTTTTAATAGTTTGACTCCCCTTAAAAAACATAGAAAAATAAATGTAAGTGTTTTCTTGTGCTAGGATATGTGCTACCAGCATAAGGAGCTGCAACAGCTCAACCCAGATGACGTCAGCTCCACCTGCCTCATGAGTCTCCAGCAGCCATCAGGCATCCTGCTGCTGGAAGAGGGCTTACTACATGCTGACTGCTCCACTGAGCGTCCTGCCAAACGGTCACGAGGACGCAAAGAAATTCCCCCAGACACCAATAAATGGATTAACCTCGCAAGGTACTGCAGTGTTTGTACCTCGATGCTAGCTGTATAATTGCTGCTTCACAGTGAGAGTTTAAGTGTTCTGATACTTAAGCTACACTTAAGAGCACGTTGTTGTTTTTTTTGTGTTAAGTAACAACAGGACAAATTAAATGGACAGTGTTTTGAAGAAGAACATCACAAGTATACTCTGCAAGTATTTTGACCACCAGTGTTGTCTTCACTAAAGGTTTCAAGTAGAGCATTTTGCAGTTTGCTGCTTGGCTGTGTCTGGAGTTGCAGTCAGCCAGCCCCTGTAGCAGTTTTGCATTTCAAGCAGCAAAGCTTTTAGTTCATCAAGCTTGGCAAGGTGATTTTTCTCCATTGCATCCCATCAGTGCTCAGAGGAGTTTAAGCTAAAGCTCTGGGAGAGGAGAGTCATTCTGTTACTTTCATTTTCAGCGTGTTTGATGGCTTTGAATCGCCACTCTACTGGAAGATTCATCACTGTCACTTTAATTGTTTTAGGCTTAAGATTGCATCCAATTTACCTTGGCACAAATCACTGTTCTTGATCTCATCAATAAAAACAGTTGCTCTGCAGGACCTGCATCACACAGACAGACTCTCCACCTTTGGCTGATTGTGTTTCTTTTTTTGTAAGTGGAATATTAAGTGTGCTGTTTGCACCCTCTGTTCTCCAGGCTTTACAGATCTTTGGAAGATTATGACGTCGTGCGTGGAATCTTTGGTGGAAAAGTTGGGACCAAGTCCATCACTTGTGCTGCACTCCAAGCTGAAGCCAACACAGACTTTGCAGAAGCTGTGAAGCTTTACAATGAGGTTTGGCCTTTTCCCATGACAGTAGTAGCATAGTACACTACGTATAGGATTATATTGTAGCACAATAAGGAAACAAAGTATAGAGCTAAGCTGGCCAATGCAGTTTGTTTAAACGCTCTTCCTTACTGGCAGGCTCTCAACACTGAGAACTGGTCTGACGGTGAGCCCTCAGATGCAGAGAAGGACTTCTGGGATAGAGCTGCTATGGAAGCATATAGTCATCTGACCGAGTGGAAGTCTCTTCAGTACTGTTCCACTGTGAACATAGATGAAAGCTCACCACCCAACCTGGAGATGATGTGGTCAGACTCTTTCTACCAGGTAACCCAAATGATTTCACAGTTTTGAAATTGCCATTCACTTATCATCGAAGCCTGCATTCTTCCTCTATTGTGATGGCTCGAATTGAAAAGCTACATTTTGTAATGCAGTTGGGTGCAGTCTGGGACCTCACCACTAGATGTCACAAAATCTTTACAACTGTGCCTTTAAAAATTTAAAGAATTGTGTTGGATAGCAGTGTGTGATAGAAGCATACACAGCATGTAGTGGCAGTTTGTGGTCATTTGGTATCAAATACATACTGGAATTGTTTTTGCTTACATGGTTTTTGCATTTGTCCTAGGAAATGTACCTACAGCACATGATACGCAGCATGCTGAAGCAGCTGCAGCTGGGCGAGAGGGACCAAACGCTTCTCAGCTTCATCGACAATGCCATGAAGTTGGAGGAGCGCAAAAAGCTGCTAGAAAGTCATTACAGCCAGGAGCTCAGCTTGCTCTACATCCTGCAGGAGGACTATGACCGCGCCAAATACTACACGAACTACGCCATGCAGCTCTTTATGGAGGTTAATTTAAACTTATCTCTTTGTCCATTGTCTTTGAGTCTGAAATCAACTGAGATCACTATTATTTCATAAACGAAATGTAAAGAAACATGATTATATGTGTACATTTTATTACTTTTAACTGAATAAGCAGAAAACATGTCATGCAGACTCAATTATTGCACATACTTAATCTGTTTTCCCTACCACAGAGTTACTCCAGTGTGGATACACTCCTTACTAAGAGCCGGCTGACCGTTCTGCAGTCAGTGCAGGCCTTAACTGAGATCCAGGACTTCCTGTTCTTCATTAAAGGAGAGGGTGTGTGGATAATAGCTTTAAAATGCAAATAATTATAAATATCCTAATTCCCCAGCTCCTCCTTTTTTAAGTAATAATTGGGAATATTTTTTTCTACAGCTGTCTTCATTTAAATTTGTTTAATATTTTTTTTCATGCGTTTAAAAATTGCAATATTCATTTATTAGTGTCTGTGGACTCCCTGAAGTACCTCGTCAAATTATGGACTGAGCGGTATCCTGATGCTAAAGTGGATCCAGTGAATGTATGGGATGATATTATTACATCTCGGTAAGAATGCTCTACTTGCAAATCTTTTAAATATATAAGGACAAATTATAAAATCTGATACAGCCTAAAATTTAATTTCTATGGCTCAGGTGTTTCTTCTTGGATAAGATAAGGGAAAAGCTTAGAGGCCACGCTTCCTCTGACAGCATGGAGGTGGACAGTTCTGGTGACCCAGCAGGTGACATTGAGATGTTAGTAAATGACTGCAAGTTCAACATGAAGCTGCGAATGGCTGATGGAGCCCAGAAGCAGGTGAAGAAACAAGTGTGGAGGTTACTTTATCTGTGCTGTCTCACGATATTCCATCAAACTCATCCTGGATGCTTGTTTTCAGAATAACTTCCCTGTGGCTCTGAAGCTGCTGAAGAAACTTCGCAAAGAAGCCCAAACAAACCGAAGACAGCTGCTGCAGTGGGTCCACAGTTTTAGTCGCTACAGCCATAAAGTGAGTCAGGCCCAGGATCCCGTGGAGCAAATCAGTACCATGCTGAAGACCATCCCACTCCTGGGTAAGAAGGGAAAAGAGTGGCACACACATTTATGTTATTCAAATTTTAAAGGCTTTTGGCTTTTCCTTTTGCCGTATTTCATGCCCGCTTATTTCTTTCTCCAGAGGACCTTCAAGCTGAGTGTGAGAGTACTACAGCTAAAGTATTCAGATACCAAAAGGTACTCCAGGGTACATCTTTTGACATCTTGGCCACAGCTGTAGGCAGAAGCCCCTCAGTTTTAGGAACTATCGATGCTGACAAAGCAGAGAAAGTTGTTAAGCTTTCTGGAGCTGCTTGGCCCAGCGCAGATCCAAAGGTACTTTATAGGAAAAAATATTGTTTGAAGTGTCTGCTTAGATAAGGAAGCTACATGAATGACTAAGAGTCTAAGTGAATAAAAAAGATCAAACAACAAAATCACTAAAGATGTTTTGTTTTTCCCTTCAGGAAGTGGAAGTGGGATTGCAGTTACGGGTGCTAAAGTTACTGTGTGAAGCGACCAGAAAGGCTGATGAGGAGGTCCAGTCTTATTCTCAGGAGTTTGTGGAGACCAGCAGCATCATAAAGACATACATGGCTTTGGCTAACTTCTGTGACAAACGGCTACGAGAGGAGGAGCAGAGCGGTGCTGGTGAGTCATTACCTAAGTGCGCCATGGGTGGATATTTATTCAGATTAATGCAAATAAACTAACAGTGATACAATGATCCCAGAGATCTTAATGGGATTAATAAATATGTTTGAACAGTATAACCGTGTCTTAACGAATTATAAAATGCTTTTCTTCTTCTGTCATTGGCCATTGCCTTTGTTTATGCTCACAGAAAGCCAATTTCCCGACCTTCTGGTCTTGCCCGTGCATGTAGTGGAAAACATGTTGAAGGCACTGAAGATGAATTCAGAGGAGGCTCGACTCAAGTTTCCACGTCTGCTACAGATCATTGAATCGTACCCATCCGAGACGCTGGACCTCATGACAAAAGAGGTCCGTTTATATGAATATGCAATCATTTAACTTTCTTTTTAAATTATGTATTTTTTTCATTAGCGGAAATTTTTTCTTTAATATTTCAAAAAGGTGATCTTACAAATGTTAAAAGATGATAAACAATAATTAGGACATCTCCAGTCAACAGTAAAACTATTGCAAAAATGTAAATCAATACTTTGAAGTTCTGGGAATAAATGATCCTATGATGCATGTTTAAGTTGTAAACAGTGATGTCATCTATTTGTATTTAGATCATGTCTGTTCCCTGTTGGATGCTGATAAGCTGGATCAGTCAAATGGTTGCCCTACTGGACAAACCAGAAGCTGTGGCAGTGCAGCACTGCATAGGGCAGATAGCAGAGTGCTACCCTCAGGCACTGGTTTACTCACTAATGATCAGCAGTGAGAGCCACAAGTTTGAGGACTCAGCTGCAGGACACCAGCAGCAGGAATTTGTCAACAGGTAAAGAGTTTTGCTTGGCAAATAAAGAAAAAATGTTGCTCAGTGATAAAAATATGTTTCTTTTATTTTATGAACGGTGCACCGACAGGCTCAGGAGCATGCTGGACGAGGGCGGTGCTGTGAAGAACTTTGTGGAAGCTCTTCAGCAGCTGACAAATCCCGACATGATTTTTAGGGTAATGAGCGAAACTTCATACATGAATTCGATCAAGCTGCCTCATTTTGGTTTTGGGGCCGACACTGACGGTTTTCATTTGGTCCTCACAGGATTGGTGGGACGGTGTGAAAATTGAATTGGAAAAGCCGACCTTCAACAAGAAGCGGATGGCTGACATGTATGAGGAGATGCGCTCTATGCTCGGGGATCGTAACACAAGCGGTCATGGGATATTTCGCAAGAAATTTATCCAAGTTTGTCATTTCCTTTTTGTCTCTTTATCTACTTCATAATCTAAAAAAGCAAATACATTGTATTTTTAATAAGCATCAAATGTAAACCTCTGATAATTGTTCGTGCTACATTTCTTTACATCTACACAATACATTTGGCACTTTGGCTTCATTCTCATGATCAGAAATTAGGAAGCCAGTAGTGCTTTGGAAAACACACAGCAATGTGGATTTGCAAGAAAATGTAATATTATGCTCTTCCTTGCAGAGATTTTTCAAGGATGTGGAGAAACTGCTGGGACCTAATGGCAGCAAGCTGTTTGAAAAGAGGAAAGACAAAAGCTTTGTGCAGCGAGTGGATGAGCTGTTGTCATCCATGCGTGGATTTCAAAAGGAACCAGGGAACCTGAAGGAATACTCGCCTTGGCTGAATGGATTTAAAGCAGACGCATTCAGAAATGAGCTGGAGATCCCAGGTCAGTAAATGTACTCAAATTGATGTTTGATTTATTTTTTTTTATTTGGTTTAATGGCCCATTGCAGCTCTTCTGTCCATTGATGAGGCTGTCTTCTTTCATCTTATTGTAGGACAATATGATGGAAGATCTAAACCACTGCCAGAGTATCACGCAAAGATAACTGGCTTTGATGAGAGGGTACGCATTTGTGTGATCTCATTCAAACAGGAAGAGGTAAATGGTTAATAAATCTGAAAGCTCTTTGGGGTCTTCCAGGTAAAGGTGATGCATTCTATTCGTCGTCCCAAGCGTCTCATCATCCGTGGGGATGATGAGCGGGACCACCCGTTTCTGGTAAAGGGTGGGGAGGACCTCCGACAGGACCAACGCATTGAGCAGCTTTTTGGCGTCATGAACATTCTGCTGAGCCACGACACGTCCTGCCTGCACAGAGGCTTGCAGCTCCGCACCTATCAAGTCATTCCTATAAACACGAGGTAGTGGGCACGTCTGTCTGATGATCTGTGTCCTTATAGTTAACACTAATCCTCACATTTTGGTTTCACTCTTTCTATTTTCTTTGATAGGAAGAATATTCATTTTTTTTTGTTTTTGTTTTTTAGTATCTGCACCTGATAATTGGATAGTTATTATACAAAGCACTAACAAAGCAAATGAATGTTTACAGAATAGGTCTGATTGAATGGATGGAAAATACCTGTACTCTAAAGGATTTTGTGATCAACACAATGACTGGTGAGGAGCAGGAAAGAGTAAAGAGGTACTGTATATTCATTCCACTTCATTGCGTTGGATATCAAACCATGTGTTTGGTGAAGGAAAACTAATTGAATATTGATAAACTAATCAAATACGGATTGCGAAATTTGTTATTGTAAAAAAAATATTGACTTAATGTATTGCAGTGTGTTATAAGTATGTCTTTGTCTTAAAGGTGTGTAGATGACTACAACACCTGGCTCTCATCCTTTTGTCAAAATAAGAAGAACTCTATTGCATTTTACGGACTGGCCTATAAGTGAGCTGAATTTTTACTCGTATAGCACTGGGTTCAACCAATTTGAATCATTTTATTGTTATCTGGTGGAAAAATGTTCCACCTAATCTGAACTAACAGTCAGTCATGAGCTTACACTCACACTTTGTTCTTTGCCAGGAAAGCTAAACGTGACGATGCTGTCAAGAACTTTAAGAAAATACTGCAGCTTGTGCCCAGCGATTTGCTGAAGTAAGTTGCCAGCGTGTGTAGCATAACTGCTCAGGATGGTTAACACTTGCAATAATGTTATTGTTTAATTTTTTTATTTTCTAGGAGAGCTTTTTTGAAGATGTGCAGCAGTCCGGAGGCCTTTCTGTCCTTGCGATCCCACTTCATTAGCTCTCATGCTTTGCTGTGTGTGAGCCACTGGATTCTTGGGATTGGAGATCGCCATCTCTCCAACTTCATGATCAATATGGAAACAGGAGGCATGATTGGCATCGACTTTGGTCATGCATTTGGCTCAGCCACACAGGTGCGATCCTGATTCTTACTGTCACTATTAGGCGACCAGCTGTGAATGTCATCAACTGTAATGATGAATCTGTGCAATCCTGTATCTTCTCCCAGTTCCTCGCCGTGCCTGAGCTCATGCCTTTCCGGCTGACCCAACAGTTTGTAAATTTAATGCAGCCCTTGAAGGAGTCCGGTTTGATCCAGAGCATCATGGCTCACTCACTGCGGGCCTACAGGGCTGAGCCAGACCTTCTGCTCAACACAATGGATGTGTTTGTCAAGGAGCCTTCCCTGGACTGGAAGGTAACATTCAATTATGGGATGAATTCAGGATGATATTAATTTAGAAAAAGGCTCATAAGAAGCTGTAATTAGTCACAATCACTGAGTCTACAAGTGGGCTACAAAGTGGAAACCAGAAAGATTTGGCTGCACACGTAGATATCTGTTTATTGAAACGTACAGTCGTGTTAAAATGAACGTTTTCACAGGACTCTGTGAAATTTCTGTGACTTCCAGTCCTGGCAAGATTGTAGCATTGTATTATTGCAGCATTATCTACACCGGACAATATCTATCACTTCTGTAACGTGCAATATCTGAATATCAATCCATATGTATATACCCATATTACCACCACTTTTTTAAATGCACATATCTTGTAACTTTTTATTTTACTCTGTATCTTAGCCTATGCACCGAATGGGAGTGGCCCTCCAATTTCATTGTACAGCTGTATAATGACAATAAAGGCTATTCTATTATATTATATTCGAACACACACCTGAATGCTCCAGACTAACAAGGAACCAAAACTTCTGCTTTTATAGTTCTCACATTCACTAATGACCTGATTCATAGCACCTGGCTGCTATTTACCCTGTTAATTCCTATAGCAGCAGTAAGAGTCGCTGCTTTTGAGTTTTGAAAGTATGTGAGATTATTTTTATTCCTGTGCACAAACATCAAACATTATCCAGGTATCTGATCATCTAAGTCACTGGTATTCTTACTGCTGAGATTGTGACCATGTGTAGCTTCGGGATGCAGACAGCACATGCTGAACCTTTGATTACAGATCCAGATCGCATTGTTACATACAATTTGTGTCATGCTGCGTTTTAATTTGTGGCCCTTGGTTATAATTTTGCTTGTTAAATTGTTTGAATTACACAGTCATTTTTCAGATTAACGCACAAAGAAATTGTGTTTTTGTTATCACGCAGAACTTTGAGGTGAAACAACTGAAGAAAGGAGGCACATGGACAGAGAGTGTGAACACCAAAGAAATCAACTGGTATCCCTTACAGAAGGTTAACTTTGCCAAGAGAAAACTGGAAGGAGCAAATCCAGCTGCTATAACCAGGTATATCATTAAATCAGACTGTGGTAGGCCGAATAGGACTTCATCATGTTCTGTGCTCTTACATAAAGATGAACCTTTAGTCCCAATACTCAGCTAATAGTAAGACTTTAGTCATGTTGTGACGGCTCTAAAGTCAGAAGTTCAGTAAGTTCCATCTTTGTTATTACTCTCGATTTTATTTTGTTTGTGACCAGATGTTTTGGGTTTATTTTGTCAGTGAGGAGCTGAAGCTGGGTTTTGAGAAAGATGCCGCCTTCCCGGGGATGCAGTCAGTGGCTCTGGGGACCGAGGAGCACAACATCCGTGCTAGACTTCCAGCGGAAGGCCTGTCGGTGGAGAAGCAGGTGGACTGTCTGCTCGACCAGGCCATGGACCCAAATCTGCTCGGCAGGGTTTGGTGTGGCTGGGAACCGTGGATCTAACTACTTCACAATAACTGAATGAATCAGGAAATGTGTAGGAAAGTCAATTTAAGGGCCTAAAAGAATCCTGTAATATCAAATATGTTCTCTAATGCATAATGAAAAATCTTTGTATGTCTCTTTTTTTTATGGCATTTTGTTTGGCAGAACTGTATAATCTCTGGAAATAAATGAAGAAATAAAATCCTGGGTATAAAGTCAAGTTCATACCGTACTGTATAGTTATAGCAATATTTCATTATGCATTCAGTCACATATCAGCTAGTAATACAAGTCCCAAAACCTGAGAATGGAAATGCTTATTCAGGGTGCAGGGCAGCTAATCAGTAAGCCTTCACATTAAGAGCAGGATTTATTTTGAAAGTTTATAGTTGTGCAGGATAACTGATCTTCACGCGTTCGTACTAATGTGCATTTTATTCTACAAGTTGCTGAAATCTGTCAATTTAAACTGCAAACATTTTGCAGTGTTGACAATTGTATTTAGCGAGTGCATTATTACACCCAACACAAAACAACCTGAAGTGCATGAAAATCAATGGGTGCAATCATCTTTAATGATAAGTAACATTAACAGCTTTGAAGTTAGAATGATGTTTCCATGAACTGGTTGCCTAAATAGTGACACCAGTTTTAAACTAGCAGTAAGTATCTGATCAAGTTTCCTCACAGCAAGTTCCATCAGTTTTTTAAACAGGTCATTGTTGACATCAAGATAAGTGCTCCATAGAAATACCTAAAATCCAATAAATAAAACAATCACTTGTTTTTATATGCAGCTATTTAAAAGAGGAACACGTAAACATGACCATGTATGTGTCTTTAGAGTAATATAATGAAATGTATGATGCCAAGTGCAGAAAACATACATAGTTACAGGAGAAGCAGGAAAACCCTTTGAAATCTGCTTTTATGTACACATTTATATTAATTATGCATTTCTTAAAAGTGCTTTATGCCAAATTCAGAACCGCTGGATGCTGCAATAGTGCAACACAAGTCAAACTGAAGCGACTCAAACAGGCGTGTCTGTAACATGTCTTCTCTTTAAGTTACAGTTACAGCCAGAAAGGTTGTGTATAAGATGACCAAAGAAAGGATGAAACCAAACATGCTTCTTAGAGACTGCTGCTCTTTTTTTTTTAAGTAGGGGAACTTTATTCAAATACAAAAGCTTACAGAAACTTTCTCTGTGTATGACTCATAAACCACACTTATTTAAAGATATTCAAATTTACTGTATGCAAGCTGTAAACAAATCTGAACTGTGAAATGATGTGGCTCAGCAGAGTTTTGGTAACCTTTGATCTGTGAGATGTCAGCCTGCTTAATGTACAACTGGAAAGTGGCTCACAAGAGCAGAAGTAATGAAGCATGTACTGATTAACGAAATGCTTCAGCTGTGATGTGCAAACTCTTGCTAAAGCAGAGCAAAGTTCTGTTGAACACTTGATGCAATTTGTTGTCTCACTTCCTTTTTGCAGCATGTGGAACACGTCCACGTTCAGTTTACTGATCTAGAAAAGAAGCAGATGAAACACGCCGAGCCCTCTAATGCTTCAGATATCGATGACTGAAAGAACCAGTTAATCAGTTATTCTTTACATAGATGCTAATTCTCAGTTGGCCACTCTTCTATTCATCAAGTTTGAAATTGGACTTTTAGGAACTGTTATTGTACCGAGTACAAAATCAAACTGGAAATTTCAAATTTTATCTTTTTGACCTTTTGACCTCTGCTCTGGCCGTAGATGTGACCTTCTTAGTAGATGGAAATCGATAATGCTACAACTTTATACAGTTTTTTTTATATACCCCTCAAGTAATTTTAACCTTTAAAGTACTGACTCACATAACGTGAGCATAAACAGGCATGCAGCCAAGTGCTGAAACCAACATCTTTACATGTCACAATATTCATGGTAATTGAAGAAACTGCATGTCACAACATCCCACCTAAACACCACATGCTGCCCTGGACTGGCAGGCTGACCTCTAATTCAGCTGGAATACATTTTCTAATATAGTTTCATATAAAATTTTGTCTATATAGAGCCTTTTTATAGGCTCAAAATATTATATAAAGTGACCATGATAAGCTTACAATTTATGGTTAAAACATCTGAATGATGTACAGAAGTGTTATATTTAAATTTAATCTTGAATCATATTTGAGTTAATCCCATAAAACAGAGCATTTTATCTCCAAAGCAGACAACCTCTAGAAAACTGATGACCAGGCCTATAGCAGATCTAAATTCTAGTAACACAACTGGACTTCTTGAGTAGCAAAATCTTGATGCTAATTGCTAATGTGAGCCCTGCTGTTGCACGACGAAGAAGAAAAACACAAGCACCAGTTAATCCATATTTAATAGATGATACAATGCAAAAGGGGAAACAGTTCAAATGAAAGACAAATGTTCATAACTCAACATTTAAGTAATGCTGTCAAACTCAGTGTCACAGTCTTTTACCTTCTTTTTGAACAAAAGAAATGGCAACACTTCATGTAGCCAGTGATCCAGAGCCTAAAGTGTCACCATCACATAATACGCTTTGGTACTGACTGCGTCACAATGGTGGATTAGTGGGACGGGGCTGGTAGTTGTAGTGTGTTCACAGTTCATATCTCAGAATTATTCAAGTTAAATGACTGGCTTGGAACAATTTCTTTGGCATGCAATTTTCATAAATTAACACTGTGGCATTTTCAATATGCATAATGCTCCACTGCTTTCTAGTTCCTTTACAGGTCTCTTTGGAATGCCATGGCTATTGTATGACATGTCTCTAATATATTATAATAGTTTTTGGGGACATAAATCATTCTCCATAAAATCAGTGATACTGAGACGTTATCTTTTGGTCACTGCCCACGTAGTGTGAAAAAGATTTGCAGGCATTTTTTTCCCCACATGTGACCAAGTGTTATTATAATGCATGAATTTATAAACCCAAGTAGAACCCACATTATACAGAACTTTTAAAAACAAAAAACCCCAAAAGAAAACTGAAATTTGAAAATAAGCTTTTTCTCAATACAAAATAATCTCAACATTAGTAATCATTTTATCTAAAAAAAAAAAAAATAAAATTAAATTTAAATTAAAAAAAAAAAAAAAAAAAAAAAAATTAAAAAAAGTTAAAACCCAAAAAAAAAAATTTTGGGGGGAAGAA
>VOQJ01023066.1:7077-17125 GCA_015052665.1 Apistogramma diplotaenia | reverse complement strand
ACTGAGACTAGAATGGAAAAGCAGTGGAACACAAAAATATCTACATTAATAAACAATGTTAGGCCTTCAAAAATTGTGTTCCATCATGCATCCTATACTTGTTTCTGGTATCATCTTGTTAGTTTTATGAAAGTTTATGTAAGTTTTATGTAATATGGAAGTTACCTGCAAATACCTCAGAGTTTGATAGAGCTGTGAACTGGGTTTATTTAATCAGTGTGAAGCAGTGTGGTGCACAGCAGCATGCTTACAGTGGCACTGTTTACATGCTGATGTTTAGCTGGAACAATCAATATGATCATCAGTATCTTAATGCTTAATTAACCTGCTGACATTTACCAGTTATACTTTAACCAAAGTAAATCAAATTCAAAGTAAACTGATAGAATTGGGTTGTTTGGGGAAGCTGTTTCACCAGCTTATGGTACTAGATGAAAACGTTAGTGCACTTACAGTTCATTTTGAGAGAGACATGGAGGTTTACACCAAATACAGGTACCCATAAGTATAAATACAATACAATATCAAAACATGTGTACAATCATCAATAGTAATTTAGTCAATATTTGCTGAGCTTTTTCAATTTGATCCAAAATAGAAGACAGAAAAATAATGTATTGTCATCATCATAAATGTATATGATGTCTTCATGCCGTCTAAAATTGTAGGTAAAATAAATGGACCGTTACACAATTGATAATCAAGCTACGAATCCTGGGGAACAATTCGTTTTATAACTACTATAATAACTGGAAATTTAATTACAACCTTTCTGTTATTACTAATCCCTAAAAATTGCATAGCCTTAATTCACAAGCACTGATAATAAAAGTGGTGCAAAATCAATTCCAATTCAATTCAATAATTTTCAGTTATGTGTGTTATTTATACAGCACCAAATCACAACAAACAGTCACCTCAGGGTGCTTTATATTGTAAGGTCAAGACCCTACAATGATTACAGAGAGAACCCAAGAGTCAAACGACCCCCTGGCAGAGGCCATAATCAGAAATTAAGCCTTACTGACACACAAGTATAAGACACATTCATGAATAAGAAAATTAATTTTCAAAGAGGATTCTTTATTACATGAATTATCCTAGATTAATCAAGTTGAAATTTGTACGAAATCTCCAACCCATTTTTTCAGCTGTTAATCAGTGTTCATGGCAATTTCATTGTAGAATCCATCCGTCCTGGTCATACTCACAATAATGCACCTATGACACGTTTGTGGGTGCATGTGCGTACATGTGTGTGTGGGACACATGTGGTTTGTAAACTGATTTTCCCCATGCTGCCTGCATTACATTTGACTATTAGCGACAAAAGCTCAGTGCCACTTTTTTTCTAAATTTAATTTTAAATAACAAAGTTTGTGGCTGTTGAAATGTCTGAGTTGTTGGCCACCTTGTGATTTGTGGATATAAACCTTCTACTTAAGAGTAAATGGAAAATAAATAAATGTATTTATTTAACGTGGGGTGAAAGGGATGAAAGAAAACAGGAGATTAAAAAAAGAGCTGAGAGTCATAGAGTGATAGTACGTTAGCTCGCTCGTGGCCATTACAGCTGGTTTCAGCGTGCAGCAGCATCACTATAATTGCTTCAGCTGTCAAACCAGCCAAAGACTCTCGCATCACTGCTGTTGAGTAAGACTATTTCTTTCTCTCTCGCTTGCTTTCTGTCTCATGTTCTCTTGCTCTGTTACGTATGCAGATATACCATCATATATCATGGTCTATCTATTGATCTATTTGGTTTTCTACCTGTCCCTTTTCTCAAGCTATAGCTGAAGTAGTATGTACTCCTTGTACGGATCAATAAGTCAGACCCAGTGTGAAGTGTCTGCTTCCAACACTTTTTATATCACTTGGATGCTCAGTACTGCACAGCAGCAAACCTCCCATCACATTTAATCCACCTCATGACTCCTCTTCACCTGGAATACCTTCACTTTCAACTAAGGCCAGTGTAGAGCCCGTTTTCAGCCCAAAAGGTTTATGTTCAAGATCAGCCTTTTTTGAGGTAAAGGAAGCTGTATAAATTAAGTCACAGCTCAGTGGTTTATATTGGCACATTCCTCATCAATCTTCCCAGGAACATTGACATCTGTTTGTGGCTCAGGAATCTTCTTCTGGGCTACTGTTGTCTCACTGTGCACTGTTTGTGTCCCTTTCTGTTCCCTTTGCTTAGCCTCACACTTGTCTGTATTGAAAGGAAGACCAAGATTCACAGGACCACTATAATTTCATGGGAGTAGAAATTCAGAACTATTTATTGAGCAACTTTGACGCGGTTGTTTTGCCTAGATATTTATTAATCTGTATTTTCTTTTGAACATCAAAGTATTGTATTCTCGGCTAGCTGCCTGTACACTGGAGGTTTTTTTTACAAATGGACAAGAGAGTTGTTTCCATGTGCCTTCAGGCCAGGGACTGGGTCCTGACATTCAGTTCAGAGTAAAGAACCTTCTCAGAGTTGTTGGGAGGAGTGCTCGAGGGTGCTCCCTCCGGTAACTTCATCATCCTACTGGAAGACCTCAACAGTCACATGAGCAATGACAGTAACACCTGGAGGAACCCAGATCCCATTAAAGAACCAAGTGGTGTTCTGTAATTGGACTTGTATGCAAATCACAGTTTGTCCTTAACAAGGACCACGTTTGAACATAAGGATGTCCATAAGTGCACGTGGCACCAGGACACCCTAGGTCACAGGTCAATAATCTTTTTGTAATCATATCACCAGATCAACAGCTGTATGTTCTGGACTCTCGTATGAAGAGAAATACTGAGCAGTTAACTGATCACCACCTGGTGGACAGACCTGGCACACCTAAATGTGTAGTGAGTGTGCAGTGGGAATGCCTGGCAGAGGCCCCGGTCCACGGGATCTTCAACTCCCCCCTCTGGCAGACAGCATTCCAAGGGAGGCTGTGGACATTTTCATCCTGGTCAAGCAAAGCTGGACTAGCGCTTTATCCTCTCAAGGATATTCAAGTGTGTGTTGGAATTTGCCTATCCAGTCAAAATGTGTCTTGTGGTCTTGGAGAGGGCATTTGACTGTGTCCCTCGTGGTATCCTGTGGGGGGTGCTTGGGGAGTATGGGGTGTCTGGTCATTCAGTCCCTGTACATTGCAAGAGCATGGACCACATTGCCAGCAGTAATTCATACTCGTTTCTGGTGGGTGTTGGACTCCAGCTGCCCTTTGTCAGTTTGTCTGTTCTGTTGGCTACATTAAGTGGTGGGATAAAGTATACAGTACACGGAAGTGGTTCACAGCTGAAGCAGGTATGAGAAAAGCGTGGAATAACCACTCTGGGTCAGGGACGAGTTGCTGCATTTGTGGATTAGTTTAAGTATCTTGAGGTCTTGTTCATGAGTGAGGGCAGAGGGGAGCAGGAGATTTACAGATGGATTGGTGCCATACAGTAGCTGCAGTGATGTGGTGAAAAGAGGGCTGAACATAAAAGTAAAATTATCGATTTACGTACCTACTCTCACCTATGGTCACAGCACCAGAATTAATGAAGGGGTTCCCGGGAAATTATTCAACCTCGTAAAATCAGAAAAGGCAATATCCTGTGCGTTAGAATCCAGGAAAATGGATAAACCAATTAACTTGGTCTCAATAAACTCACCACTGACTTTAAGATTTTGTTAATAATTAAAATCATCATAATGCATGGAAAATCGGGAAAATGTATTGGTTTAATTGTGCTCATAAAAAAACTAAACTTTCAGAATTTACAACTCTGATTTTTAATTTAAATAAATAATGACAGCTGAAGTCAAATATGGTTAACCAGTAAGGTTGAAAGATTTGAAATTTCTAAATGACAGAAAATAGCAGCATTCATACAACTTTAACTATACCAGCATATGCATTTAAAATTTGTTTTCAATGTATTAAAAGTAAGAATATGCAAAGATTTAACTCTTCGCCATATGCAGTATGCTGCTAGATACCTGAATGATGTGTAATAATGAAATAATGCTCCCAGGTTTGTGGTGAATAATAGTTAACCTGTAAAATCAGCTTAGATGTGTAAATACCAACACCTTAATTACCCAGCTATTAAACTACAGTAACGTGGGCAAAGCAAATCAGTGGATCTTTTGCTTGTATACCCTGTGCTATGCACAGTTGATTTGTGTTACCGGGCCATTTGTTGCTGTTGAGTTCCTTTATTCAGGTCTGACTTGGCAACTGTTCAGTCTATTTTCGATGTTCTTGCTGACGTCTAGGTCCAAAGAAGTTTTCCTTGGAAAATTGCTGTCACAACTCATAAGCTGACAACTAAATTGACCCACAATGAAGAAACCGAAAACAGCTTTGCAGTGAACAGACTTTATTTAATATAAGATTAGACAATATGTACTGAGTTGTGTTAGGGAGTGAGCAGGAAAGGTCCAGGGAACGGGGAGCCACTAGGAGGAGAGAAAGAATTAAAGTCGGTTCAGCTGTTTTTCCTAAGCATTGTAGATATCGTGATCAGAGATGTCTCTGGCTTATTTGTTTCCCGGGAGGTGGTGAAAGAGGGGAAAACTGATTGCTGTAAGAGTCTGGAGTTCAACAAGTGGTGGAGGATGAGCAGGCTGACGGGGGGATTTCCACTGTGGAAAGCAGACTATCTCGTGGAGAATGGATGGTACCACTGGTCCTTCAGTACTGGAGCTGGATGAGGAACAGGCGTGTGCAGCCGAAGAGCGGGAACCTAAGCTCCAAAGCGCTTATTAACTTGACATTTAAATTTTCAGCAGACTCTTGTGTTGCTGTTTTGTAGCACACACAGTCAAAAGGAGAATGATTAGAGCAGAGTGGTCACCTGTGTCCCGCCTCAGTTTCCCAACATCTTAGACTGTAGTGTCACTGGAACATGCTTAGCTTTGGAGAAGAATAATCAAATGTGCTGATCGTCAGATTTAAGCAGCCTTTAATGCTTACCATTGGAATATTAGTTTAACAATTAAGTGGCCCACCAGAAATGCTCCTAAGGCTTTAGATTGCCCTCTCCTGCATTGCCTTCAATCCAGACTAGATACCAAGTTCACCTCAAGAAGCATCTAATAGTGCTGACAGAAGACACTTAATCATTTAAAAAGGCTTTAATGGACTGCTACATCAAGAAAACTATAAACACTTTTTTTGGTTGTGATTCCATTACAGAGTCAAACCTGGGAACATCTTAAATGCTAATAAAAGTCTGATTAAATGTAAACAACCAAGAAAATACTGTGAAGCAATGACAGTTTGCTCTAAATAGCCTTCCATTACATCACACAATGGGCACGACACACCAGGGGCCATTTAATCCGAAAGTACTGAGTAGTAAATTGTGATGAAATTACTTAATTCTGATGCAAATCAGGCAGCATTTTTTTTTAATTCAAGTGACATTAACTTGATGCTAGTGATCTGCTCCACTTTAGTGACTTAATGAAGTAAACATCTAAGATGCAGTAAATCTGCATTTAAAATTAATGGAATTAAAACAATTAGTTGTTTTCATTTTGTCTCTAAACATGTGTTTAGAGAAGCAATGTCCAACTAAAATTACTTCTCCAGGAATTATTTTAAAAGGAGCACTTTGTAGTTACATAAACAAACTGAGTGTAGCCAAACATAAAAACCTTCTGCGTGTCATGACGCAGTGGGCTAAATGACAGAGGTTTTAGTTAGGACATATGGAAAGCAGTGTAAATTCTTATTGCCTTGGGAAGCTTTTGAAAAACAGTAGTAGAACTGATTATTCTCTCACTAACAAAAGACCCGATGAAGTGGGGCACCAGTTTCTCAGAACCACTTCTGACTAGAATATATTTGGTGGAAAACCAAACTCTCCGAACTGGGGTGTAGTTGGGAGCCAGAGTCCTCCTGGGGTTGGCCAGTTGTTTGCTTCACTCAGCTGTCTGGAGAATTGCAGCACTCTACACTTGAGATAAACCGAGGACCTCTGTTGGAAAACAATGTCACTGGGGACGGCACGGAAGCAGAAATAGAATAGAATAGCCTTTATTGTCATTATACAGCTGTACAATGAAATTGGAGAAAACATGATGAACCAATAAATTTTCAGTCTCTAAAGAAGAGGGCAATTTGTGAAGGGCAATGAAGTGCACTTCTTTTGAGAATCTGTCTACAACTGTAACAATTACTGGTCAGGTTCTTGTAACCAAGCTTAACAAGCCATATTTTCAGTCCCTCATGTCATCTTGCCTATGACACAGGTGGCAGGGAGAATTGTCTTTGGAACAGCAGAAAATTATTTGGGAGAGAACTCATGGGGACAAGGCTTTTGGCTTTATATCTCAATAACAAAAGCTGATTTAGAAGTTAAATTGCCCAAAAACACTACCCACCTAGCCACTTAGGCCTTAGAAATGACAGTTGAGTATGGTAATAGGAGTCACAATCATACTATAGTTGTTCTGTAGAAATGTTCTGTAGAAACTGCAAAAACCCAGGAGGCACTGAAGCTGTTTTCTGGAAAGGGAATTGGCCATTTAGCCACTGCTGTTATCTTTTCTGAATGTGCCTTCACCTGCCCACTCTGAGGAGATATGGAGGTCACACTTTTTTTTTTTTTGCTCCGATGTAGAGCTGGTTTTCTAAGAGCATCTGTAAAACCTTCCTCACATGCTGCTCATGTTCTGCCAAATCTTTGAAACAGCTCAGGATGTCATCAAGGTATATAAATGCAAACCATTTCTCAAAGATCACAAAGGATGTCATCAATGAGCATTGGTTAGTCCATGACTAGATATTCAAAGTGTCCTAGGGGCTGATGAATACAGTTTTACATTCATCTCCTTTTCTAATGTGAACTGTACTGTTCAGATAACTTAAAGGAACACTTATTAGAGTATAGAAAGTTTGATGTCTCATTCTCAAGAGCACGAAGGACGTTACAGAAGAAAGGCAGTTACTCTAGGAGAGCTGGAGAGGTCTGTAGAAGGTTCTTAACCCATCAGCAGTACCAGTATCTGCTTATTTGGGCAAAGAGGAACAGGATGCACACCACCAGAGCCCTACAAAATGATCTCCAGCAGGCCAAGCATGTAAATGTTTCTGGCTAAACAATCAGAAATGACCTGAGATAGCCATCCTCAGGAAGTGTGTTTCATGTCCTCTAGTGGGCCCTGTGTTCACTGCCCAGCACTGTGGGCACAGAACTCAAAGGTCCACAACCAGCGCCCTGTGCTTGTCACACGAGACCTGATTCAACGTGAGAATATGTGACAGATATGAAAGGGTCTGGAACAGTTGTGTAGCACATTATGCTGCCTGTAACATCATTTGACATGTCCAGTTTGATGGTGGGTCAGTGATGGTCTGGGGAGGCATATCCATGGAGGGACGTGCAGACCTCTTTAGACTAGGCAACAGCACCCTGACTGCCATTAGCTATCGGGATGAAACCCATTGTCAAACACTACACTGGTGCAGTGGGTCCTGGATTCCTCTTAGTGCACAATGGTACCTGTCTCATTTGGCAAGACTATGAGGCAGTTCCTGGAGGAACTCCCCATGATCACATGACCAAATCCAGTAGAACACCTCTGGGACATTATGTTTTGGTCTATTTGATGGAGCCAGATTACACCTCAGACTGTGCAGGAGCTCAGTGATTCCCTGGTCCAGATCTGGGAGGAGATACCCAAGACACCAGCTGTCATCTCATTAAGAGCACGCCCCAACATTGTCAGTCATGCAAACAAGCATACAGGGGCCATGTAAAGTCCTGAGTACCATTTTGATAATTTAATTTCCATCAAACAATGTGGCATCTTTTCATTCTTAACACATTACCCAGTTCATTTCAGTATAGATATACGTCATGATTTTTTTTCCTGATTGAGATCTGATGTGTTCTCCTAGTATTCCTTTAATTCTTTAGAGCATTGTAGATGAAAAGTATTTCTGCTTTACAAATTGGTAAAGATGGTGGCTTCCTCCGGGGGCTCAAATTCTGCAGTGATTAAAGGCAGAGGATGTTTATTCTTTACTGTGATCTGGTTTAAGACCTCCATAGTCAGTGCAGGGGTGGTGTGTTTTGTCTTTCTTGGTGACAAAGAAAAACCTTCCCCCGACTTATGAAGGGGGTGGTCATATGATTTGTGCTCTTAGGGATTCTTTTATGTATTTTCCCATAGCTTCTCTCTGGTTGTGACAGATTATAGCTCTAGATCACAGTAAACCTCTGTCACAGAAGAGCGGGCAGGTGGAGACACGGCGGAGGTTACTGAGGTCAGATGGCAGATGGAATGGCTGACTGAAGGCATGTAGAAAGACAAAAGCAACACCAACTGGGAATCTTCTCGATTTCCAATCAGTCATTAGGTTATGCAAGTATAAGCAAGGATACCCTGGGACCAGAGGAGTCTGAGAGGAGTAAAAAAACAGAAATGAAGATACTCACGGTGGTTGCCATGGTTAATTAGTTAATCACAGGTTCCATTTGGCGGGTCACACTTGCCAACAGAGTTCCATTAAGACAACTGGCTTTACACTTACTCGCTCTTCCAAAGGTCTTACTGTAATTCCTAAATTTTTAATCAGTTCATTATCCAAAAAAACTGTTCTGGTGATCCCTTTAGTTTAGTGGCTAAATCATCCTTACATGGATCATGCAAACTTCAAATAACAGTGTCAGAGGGCTGAATTTCCCCTCCTGATTCAGTGGGCCTGTGCGGGAAAATGTCCTGAATAATCAGTTATGCTGGCAGAGATTCAAAGTCTATGGACAGCATTCTCCCAGGGTGAACTAAGCTCAGCTAAGCTCAGCTAAGAAATTATTGAAAGACAATGTTTCAGTATGTCTAGTGGGTAAATAAACTTTTGCCCAATCTACCTTGGCAGAATCTGTAGAAAAGGAGTAGGCATGACAACCAAATACGAGCCAGCACTGAAGAAAAACCCACTGCACTGATATAAACCCCTCAGCATGCCTCAGACATGGAGTGTGAGGCATCCCAGAAGGGAGGTGGGGAAGTCAGTGAGGCTTCAACCAGTTAGAACTGGTGAGTGACGCAAACCTGACAGAGTGCATGATGGGGCTGGAGATTGGAGGAGCCTTCTGATTTAAGCAATTTGTTTGGGGGTTTCCTGATATTGTTCCAGCAATGTGCAGAGAATCTGTTCATGTTGACCTAGCATAATCCCTTGGTTAGAGAGGGCATATTTGAACTGATAACAAGTCTACAGAGTTCCACGTCTAGCATGATCATTCTGTCGTAATGAACTCAGAACAGATAAACCCACATACAGACCACAACAGCAGCGCAAAGGATTTATTAGCAGAGGCTAATCTGAGTCGTAAATAACAGTTGTCAAAGTCCAGTTTCAGTGAGATAAGGGGGTCCACAAAATCTTTTCAGGGAAGCCTTGAGGATCTGAAGCACACACGAGGAGTTTTTTAAAGATGGAGACAGCATGTAAGTCACAAAGCATGAAACGATGCCTGATGTTACTGCTACTGTAGCTGAACAGTATGGCGAAGGTGGGTGGAAGAAGGTGGGCTTTATATATACACAGGAGAATGATGACTGATGGAAATCAGGTGTGCACATCCAGCTGCCTCCCAGGTTTGATTACCTGCCACAGCCCAGGGCAGCAGCCTGCCGCACAATCACACATGAGCAAGAGAGAAAGAGCGAGAGCAAGTTCAAGTGGAGAGGGCAAGAGCAAGAGAAAGCATGAGGCACTGAAGGCATTGGGCCCATGACACTACTAAAGTACTTTTTCCTGCCTTTTAATGTTTAGTTCTTCAGAATTACATCATGAAATGTCGAATTTTTCCTACCAAAGTGCTTGTGAAGAGTAAATAAACTTTTTGTTGAGTTTCAGCACAGTAAAAGTAGATGACTTTAGCCTGGGGACTGTAGTCTTGTGAAGGGCATTGAGAAGAAATTTGATATCATCACCAAAGTACCCTTGGACGAGGCCTTCTTTTCTATTTTTTGGTTTTTTTATTTCTTTGCTGTGTTTGCTTGTTAGTTTGGGGGGGGGGGGGGGTTACCCCCCCTCCTTTTTTTGTTTTT